>JASANB010005317.1:0-100667 GCA_030248155.1 Sabatieria punctata | reverse complement strand
TTTTTTCGGTGACCTGCTTTCGCTATTGAAATTACCAAATTTCACTTTTTTTGAAATTTCTCGAGAATCAGTCAAACCTAGTGCACCAAACTTTAACACATAAAATTCCCCGAATTTTGGCACCTATGATCCAAATTTCAGCCTATTTGGTCAATACTTGCGGAAATGGCAGTGAAAAGAAATGTGATCATTTTTTCGGTGACCGGCTTTCACTATTGATTTAACAAATTTCACTTTTTTTGAAATTTCTCGTGAATGAGTCAAGCCTTGTGCACCAAATTTTAACACATAAAATTCCCCGAATTTTGGCACATATAGTCCAAATTACAGCCTATTTGGTCAAAATTTGCGGAAATGGCAGTAAAAAGAAATGTGATCATTTTTTTTGAGACACCCTGTACATGTATCAATCTCCCGTCAGCTGCCTTGTGTATGCTAGAATGTTATCTCCTTACATATGTTATATATGGTATGCTGACAAATAAATATACAAATATACAAAATAAAGTGCCATCTTTGTCGGCTTCTGCAGTGGGCTCTGCAACGTGCACGGTAGCGATAAGTAGTATATGGTACAACATTGTAGCTTTACCTGGTACAAGACAGTCGTCAATGTCTTGCAAATCTAATTCAGTGGTTATTGCAGTTTGTTGGCACCTCTGTCGTTCAACAAGCACAGAATAGCTGTCGCGAGTGCACCGCTGTCCTGCACCCTCATATTGGTCAACGGTGTCGCCGTAGTCGATGAATCGCACCACTGACTGCAACAGAACTTTTATGCAGATCCGCAAGGTGCGGTACGTTGCGGTAACTGCGTTAAAACTGAAAATCGAAAACCAACCCGAGAATAATCTTTTTTTATCGGCTTTGCGCGATACCAGCGACCCAGGTAGTGCGTCACGACCATTCCGCTGATTGGTGGATCAATGTTGATCTCATCCGTCTGGCGGATGGTGGGTAGATGGTTGAACCACTTCCTCAGGTGAACGTGGACCAATGCGGGGGTGGTCTCGCCTCCGTCTGACCGGTGCACTGTGAACGGACTGACCCTGTTCAAGCCCGGAAGCTACAATTTTGTTCTCGTAATTTTATTCTTCAAAATGGTTTATTGTACAAACTTAGTAAACAAAAACCTCTTTTAGTTATTCCGAGAAAATGCTGTGACACTGGTGCTGAGGGAGATCCAGGAAACAGGGCACTTGAGCCACGCAAAGATTGCCGCAGCAGTGAGTAACCACTTTTATTGGCCGGGATGGCAACAAACCATCAAATCCATTGCCTAACTGCAGTGCGCGCACCAGCATTGTTAAGGTGGGCCGGCCAATTGGCTCGCTCACATGGGAGAGGTTTAAAGGTTAGTTAATCAATAGGTTGGGGGCTGCCCAGCATTAGGGTGCCCCACTGTGAGGCAAAAGGCAAGAATGCAAGAGGCATGGTTTAAAATAAATGAAAACAGTGAGACAACAGGGACAGACGGAGTGTTTCCATTCTACCCAGACTAGACAATTGATGGAAATTGCATTAGGCTCTAGCCATAAACTCAATCAAATAGAAGGCACTTAGTTTTTTTTCTACCGGCCTGCCCAGACAGTTGATGGAAATTGCATTCGGCTCTAGTTATAAAACTCAATCAAATGGAAGGCGCATAGCCTCCAAGCTGTGTGTTGGCTCAGTCTTTTTTATTTCTTGACTTGACACACTAAGAGGTAGGTTTTCACAGTCAAGGTTAACAGATTTGTTTATTGCTATAATCTTACAATCGATAACTAATAGTACGATACTGCAGCAAACATTTTCGGGCCAATTATGCTCTGCCTTAGGATCTTACTGTCTTGGAGTTTAACGATATGAGTGTTGGTAGAGCGGTGCAGTGAAATGAAAATCTGCACGGAATGCACCAGTCGGAGGAGTTGTTCCGGACAGTCATGCCGTTGGTGCCCACCAACAAAATCATGCCACGCACATGTTCCCGCCCCCGGCGGGCGCCACACTCCCATCCCAACCCCCTCCCCCTTCGGCGGATGACCTGTTACATGTATGGGAACAGATCTTGCTCGGTTCAGTGCTTCTGAATTTCTTCGATGTCAGTGTAATTACGTTTTTCTAATAGGAGGTATTGACACAAATGTTATTAAAAAACGCCAAATCATAAGTCTGTGTGCTCTATACTTTGACACCTCGGCCGGTTTAATCTGTCGGCCTGTACACATACACAATTGGCCCTTTTTTAATTCTTTAATAACTCTTCTTTAACACCTCAGCCCGAATTCTGTGTCGGCTGGTTTACACACAATTAATTAGAACCTTCACGGAAATACACTTGTTTTGTTAATGCGCGCGACGTGCTAGAGAGCACCACTCTTAGATTCTATCTGATTTAGATTTAGTATTTTAATAAGAAGTTTTAGGTAGGCGGAGTCGGTACCGGTACTAATGCCACAGTTGATAAACAGTCCACTTACGTACAATTGGCGCCGTGGGAGGCAGGGACCTTGCTTCCGCTGGCGTCACTGGTCGTCGGTGTTGACCGCCTCGCTCTGTCTTGACGGCTTGACGGTTTGTCGCTCCCGCACTGACCTGAGCGGCTCCCGTCGTGGTCACCAGAAGTGTGACAGGGCGAGGGTCGTCGAAAGTAGCTTTTAAGGAGTCCTGTTCGTTTGGCCAGAAGTGTAATGAGGGCCAGGCTTTGCCGGCAAAGAAACTAAAACCAAGAGGTTTGGTGCGGGCTCGGGAACTGCATACCAACCTGGCCAGAGAAGACCGGTAATTCACTAGCAAAAGCTTTTATTAGTTTTACGCCTACAACAGCAGAAGTACGATACCTTTACCGAGTCCTGTTCGTTTGTGGCCAGACCACCAGGTCGTGACCGACTGCTATACCGACTGATTGAGCGGGTTGGCGCAGAGTATTTAAGAGTCGAAAACCCGGTTTCGAGGCTACGTGCTGGCGGCCTAGGGGAGCAGTGACACCTACCCAGACTCATCCATCTTGAGGCCCGAAAATTGGAATTTCAGACCCAGTTCTGCGTGGGCCCGGTCAACCAGAGTGGAACAGTTTAGCCGGTGGTAAATTAACAGAGCAATCGGAGCGCACAATCGGAGTACAATACACATACACAAATATCCTCAAAAATTAACAATATTTAGCTGAATGTGTATTCAAAAATTACCGTACACATTTGAAGGTAAATGTGTATAGATATACTTATACACAAACGGAAAATCCAATACCAAACAACAGTACTTGAATGGTGTGCACAAGAAAAATTTAGCCTTATAAACAGCTGAGTACGTTATATACGTTAAAACAGACTAGGTTGGACATCAAAAGTTGCCGTCCGCAAGGTCATGACCTACTTGGAGCGGGTGTAGGCGACAGCGCACGGCTTACGGCACTCTGCCCTACACCATTCAGCCTTACAATCTTGAGTTTGTTGGAGGCATAGCGTTTGTGTATGTTCAAGTAGTCCATTCGTTTTTCTATAGCTACGGCCAATACACTGGGCTGTAATGCGGTCGCAGAAAGCGCTATTAGTAAACGACACTCTGCGGTCATCCTCGATATTTAAGTGTCGAAAAATCATGCTCAAAACGGTGTCTGCTTTACCAGCGCCTGTCGGACCAATGACTGCAGAGACAGCCCACTTCCAATCAAGGAAATTGCAAACACCTTTCTTTTGCTGGGAGTTCAGATGCTGGCAGAAAGCATCGGTACTTAGGTTCAGGTCTCCTTTTTCAATCTCCCTCAGTCTAGGGGCTCCTTCAGGCAAGGATCCCATTAGGGCCAGCAGATTCCTGCCTGGTCTAACCCGATCTTCAATCAGGCGTTCTGGGATTTTTGAATAGAGCCGGCATTTCCGGTCAGTTGATTGATACAGCCAACAGCTGTTTTTCAGCCAGGAGTCCTCGACGCACCTTGTACAGCACCCCGGTACACTGTACCTTGTACACCACTTCGGGCTGCAGGTGTACCCGCAGGGTCTCACCAGTAGCTGGGCGGACTACTACCGGAGCTTCCCACTTAGTATCCCACGGGATATAACACGGAAAATCACGTTTCTCAATCCAATCCGGTGCCATAGTCGTTCGTGAACAGCCACCACAGAAAGGTAACCAACAGCAAGAGTCTAAAATGAACAAATCAAATCACGTTCTCAGAATAGTTTCCATCCAAACAGTTAACCGAACTTCGTGGTAGTTCATGGCATAGTAAAAGAAAATTTTTTTCAAACTTTTTAGTAAATTCTGCATCGAATGATAAATTCAGAAGGATTTTTCCTTTAAATATTGTATGCAATTAAACTGCCACCTGTAGTGCAAAAGTTGAAACCATGATAGAGCCGCATTACGATTAAAAATCTACTTATTTCAAAACTGAAACAAACTGAATTTCAGAGCTGAGACGACCTTTAAGTAGCACTGATTGGGTTAGGCCGTGCCCGTAGGCGATCTTTTCCGGCCTCTAATCAAAGCACATCGCGCAAAAATGTGCCTCCTACTACCTGTCAACAAACTATTGATGTCCTTACAACTGGGTGGCAACATAAAATCTACTTTTAAAAGAAATTATGACTTATTAAGCAGCCTTGATTCGCTCCAGTGGAAGGTCGGTTTTGCTGAGAGCGGACAAAAATATGGGACACCTAGGTGCGCGTTTTGCGGTCGGCCTGTTGTCCTAAATTAGAATTCTGCCGCTCAGTCTCTAGAAATACAACGCAGCTAAACATTCGCTCGCTGTCAACGCGTCTTAGTACCATGAGTGCAATAATATTAACTACAAAATTTCCATCATAAAATTTGGTCGATTTTCAACTTTAAATGCCAAAAAACTAAATTGTTGACCCTAATGATTATGGAAGCCACAGAATTGTTGGCTGCTGTTTTTTAGCTACTCCTAATACTTTCAAAACACAGTCTGTCCCTCGAATGCCTGCTGAGAAACGAACGCAGCCTTTGGTTGACCTGTCCATTGGTCAAACTGACCCAAACACTGAATATTCTTATGATGACCTTGATGCTTTCCCTGACCCACTCTACAATCTGTCTTTTTGTTGCAGGAAAAACTTAGCACAGGACTCTGGAACGGATCTAAACATGGCAGAAGCTAGCGTCAGTCACGACCTACCCTCAATCCTAGCTACTGTTGTGGTAGCTGACAAGAGGCCAGGTCAAGATCGGGACAATTTCCAGCCTCAATTCATTCCAGTCAATTCCCAAGATTTGTTGATTGCTGCAGCTGGCCGATCCCTCAGCCGTCCCAGCATTGCCTACATGCCAGACCAGTGCCAGGTGGTCAGCAGCATCAATGGCAATGACGACGAAACTGAACAGGACTCTCAGATTTTTCTGGTGGACGAGGTGATTTTGGTCACCATCCAAATTCTGCCAGCCTACTACTACTTGGGACACTCAGTTCTACAAGGTGCTGGCCGTGAAGGTACATCGCCGACTGATGCACCTCTGTGCTGAAGTGGTTCGTGCTGACAATGCTCCCCTCATCCTCCAGGAGATTGACAATGAACAGGACTCTCAGACAATACTCAGAAATGCTGCTGAAGGATTCTGCTTCATTAACGCTAGAGACGTGAACTGCATCTGTGTTCAGAGTGCATTTGAAACCTATTTTGTAATCGTAACTTTTCTAATTCCTTTTGTAGAAATATTGAGCCTTTCTATGTGGATTTCTTGAATCGTTGAAATTTCAAAGATTTGACAGAGATACATTGCAGCGACCGATGAACGGCTCGGGCTCGGTTGGGCCGCGTCGTTGGCTCAGTGGGTAGCTCGCTGCCTCTGGGTCACGGCGGCCCCTGCATCCCTTGCGGTTGTAGTGGTTCATCCTCTCGGCGCGGCAAGTTTCTTGCTGCAAAGAGTTGGTCGTCGGCACAACGCTCCACCCAGGCCACCGAAAACTGGTTACAGTGAGTAGGTAAAATGGGAACCAACTGGATCTGCCGTTGCACCGAAAGCCGCTCCAAAAAGCATGCCGCGTTGGAGGGAAGATCAACGACGTCAGGAGCTGTCTGAGAGACCAGCAATAAGGCTGATACCGGTTTAGTGCCACTGGCCGGGGCGGCCGTTGGGAGCTGTCAGCACCATGACGTCACCACGCCAGGCACTCTCTTAGTACCTGGCGCCCAACAGCATGGCTTGAGTGGCTTGGCAGTGAAAGAAGGGCAAACGTCCGAGATGACGAATCACGGGGAAGCGAAATGGACCTCGAGTCTGATCGCAGGCCGTAAGGCCCCCCGCACATCGGATCGGATCGGATCGACCGATGAACGTAGTGGAGAGAAGCTTGACTATGTTTACATAACAATATTACACATAATATTATTTCATGTCTCATTTCGCATTCGCCCACTTTGGCACGTGCAAAACTCGAAAAATACAGCGCATTTTTATGCTTTCGCTGAACTCTCAAACACAGCAAAAGTGTAAAGTCGGTTCAGTGCTGGAATGATTGTGTTCAGCGGGTGGTCGATTTAAGCCGGCCCTATCAATCGGCACATCAGTCTGCACCGAACCCGTTTGGAGCCGCAGCACAGGCTGCTTCCAGCAGTGTGCCGGAAAGAGAGCGAGCCGTCACTGAAAACAGAGAAATTGACACCAAAAAATACATGCGTAATAAAGCGTGAAACTAAGCCATACCCAGGAAATCATCGAACTCACGCAACCGTTCCTCCGCCTCAGCCTCACGGTTCGTAAACCGAACACCGCACTGCAACAAATGTCTCTTTGGTAAAATGCTTTTCAGTCACTTTTTGCGATACTTAGAATGTAAGATAGACAAACTGGCTCAAGAGAAACACGCAGTGTTTACTTGCCTTTCTGCAACTTGACTGCTTGCTGTACCTGTGACAGCCCGGAGATGCACAGGCCTATAACTACAGTAGGCTGTGATGTGTACATAACTTATTATAATCTGTGTACGTAGTTAGGTTACGAAATATGTTTTTTCGTTTTTCGCATGCCTTTTTAGTGCGTCGTAAATTGAATAGTGATTGGCGTCTGTCTAAACCTGTCTCCGTAAAGAAAGTGCCGCCTTTGGAGCATGCGCACATTTTTGTCGTAAATCCTGGTTTGAGACCTGTTTGTTTTGTTTAAACTGTATTTTCTTAATGTCTGAGATATGATCTGTGTCGCGGAACGCTATGCATATATTTTGTGTCGGCGCCTTTCAGCACTGCTTGTGTAGGCTGCCCCAGGGGTGACCGATACACTCCGATTCACCCAGGTCCTCCTTTGGATCTGGTTCTGGGACTACCTATTTAAGCGGGCTACCGAGCCTTTTCTTTAGTCTCTTTTGACCCACGCGATGTGTATTAGTTAGAATAAAACTATTAACCCTCCGACTCCTCCCCTGCGTTTCAGCACGGATCATGGATCTGTTGAAACGCGAAAGTGGTCAGTCCGAATATTAGAGGGGATGGTTGTGAGAACGAAGTGACCATGGGCGTTCTCAGTTACCATCCGGTAAACTGCTTCATACATACGTCTGAAAAATCAAGCGATAATGCTGTCATTTGTTTTAGTCTACAACAGCTAGACTCTGGCAACAAGAATCGCACACATCAAGCCACAGACGCCTTTCCAGTTGAGCTATTCAGGGGAGAGATGGGCGTCAGTTTGGGATGCTTTGCAGCTGGTGTTCTTTCTTCCACAGCAACCTCTGCTTCCGCCAACTGTCATTTACGTTTATTGCATCTTTTAGAATGCATTGGGCGCCGAGTACTGGAATGCAATTCAAATACTTTTTAAGCAATCAACTGTAGTATCCCTATGTGTAATATGGTTATGTAAACAGGTCTGGTTGAACGCATTGTGTTACCAAAGGTAATCTTAGTCAATCAAACTTTTTGTCAATCTTCGTGTAATTTTTATCGAGAATCCCTATGATCACAATGTTTTATTTGTAAATCTGCATTTTGCATTCCGGGAAAATGTTGAATCATTTTCCTTCGATGAATCCATGCGTTTGACGAAGTAGTTTCTCTTGAGGTCGGTGTAAATCTTTTTAAAAACGCCCCCCATCTTGCATTTAGTGATGAAGACCTTCGGGAAGATAAAGTAAATTTCACGCATCTGAAATAAAAAATACTGTATAAATTAATCGGATGTGGTACCTTATGCAAGGCGCCATGCACCCATATACCCCCTGGGTAGGGACACCCCACACACCTGTTGAAAATAGTTTTTTATTAGAAAAAATACGTGATTGGCAAAAACGGTGTAATTTATTAAGAAGAATAACCATTACGACAAACAAGAGCGATAGGGGAGTAGCTGAGGTTTGCAGTACCGTGTACACCGATTGGTTCGTTCAAAAATATTTACGTTTTTGGGAACCGTTTAGAGGAGAAGACCACAAGGAGAAAATAACGAACCTGCAATAAAAGCTATTATCAATTTCCAAATACTTGCATAAAACGGGCAAAAATCCATTTCTGAACATATATTTAGGATTTTGAAGAGATGTTTATTTATAATTTAGTTGTGTTGACGGATTTTTTACCGCGATACCTGGTGGAAAACACCCCAATACCAGTTCGCGCTCTAGTGTTTACACATATATAATACACATATATGTAACAGGGGGTCTGCCCCCCACCCGACTTAGGCCAGCCCCCCCCCCCCCCCGAGACCATTTTACCTACCCCCCTCCGATTTTTCTGGCAAGTAAATTTTCGAGCAAATTTTTGCAATTTTTTACACTTTCACACATAAAAATTGCCAAAATCGCCTGCAAAACAGCACTTTTTAGCTGTATTTCAGCCCAAATTAGCGATTTTTGGCGATTTTTAGGCCAAAAATTGCGATTTTTCTCGATTTTTGAGCGTTTTTTAGTGCCCACCCCCCTCCCCAAAATTTTGGCTCAGACCCCCCCCCCGGCCGGCGCCAGAGCCCCCAACCCCCCACCCCCCATCAGCGGATGACCTGTTACATGTATGATAATTCAGTACGTAAATGTGTAATTTGAAGCAAAATTGGGGCTTTAACGTTCTGTTATTCTTGCTTAATAAAGAAATTCTATCGATTCTAAACTACAACAGAATAACAACAAAATAGCACTTACTTTATGTGAACGGAATATCGACATATGTATGTAGCACGAAACGAAAGCGTAAGCATAAATCTGCAATAAAATTATAGAGTAAAACACACTAAAACCAAAATCAATTATATCTATCCCCCACCACGATAATCTCACGGTTTAAACACGGATGACATACAATCGGCCTAGATATTACATTCTTTTAAAAAATTTACCCTATCAGAACATGCTCCATCAAAATAAAACAAAAAAAACGAAGTTAGGTTTTTCCTCAGAGAACACCACACCGATCACCGGATTTAAAAAGCGAGCTAGTGCGTAAACAACATTCCACGTCTGGTCACATATGGCCGCTAATGATATGCGGCCCCACTCCAAGGTGGGAAACGCTTTGGTCTTTTGATTGCGGGTCCTTTCATCCTGACGCGCCCCAGGTGCGCCAACACTTGACTTTACTCAAAGCAAGCCCAAAATACCATACTGATGATGATGTTTGTGTAAAAAAATTTTCGCAATAAAATCAATCTGAGAAGACACGATCTCAACCACTACTGTCCACATGAAATATTTTTGGAAAAATTTCCCAACTCTGCAAAATCAAAATACTATAAAATCAAAATAGAAGACTAGTGTACAATTAGAAACTTCAGTTTGCAGTCAAATTACGGTCCGACTATGTTTGTCGAAATTCTAAATTGTGATAGCAAAATTCTGTTTTTATAGAAGAAAGTATCAAAAGTCACACCAATGACTCAACATGGCCTACATACCGCTCATCAGGACTACTCCGTTTAGCTCAGCATGTGAGTTATGGAAGACCGTTTTGTTAGATGCATTTTACATAGCTTTTCATGCTTAGTGTGAGAGCAGATCCCAAGTTTCTTTGCTGTGCCAAGATGTCTTGCCAAAGTGAATAATGTGTATTCCAGAGTTTATTTTTTCATCTAACTGGCTGAAGCTTGCCTGACTCCACCCTACAAGCTGTCCGAAGACTTGCCTGTTATGAGTGAGAGATCCAACAGCAAACAACTACTACAATTAACATACATAATGAGACAATAAAAACACAGTCAATACTAGAAACCTGAGTTCAATCAGATGCGTGATGAATCCAGCCCCACAAGATGTCCGGAGACTTGTCTGTTATGAGTAAGAGATCCACCGTTTTCAGGCAACTTTTGTTATTGAATTCAAGGCGTTTTTAAAATTAAATTGCTACTATAAAACATTACATTAGTGCATTTTGCAAACTACAGGGTGTGTCAAAAAAAAACAACCCAGCAGAGTTTTTGCTGTAGCAACCGCAAATCTCAACCGATTTGAATGAATCCTGCTTTAAATGAAAAACGAATAAATTCTCGAAAGACTGGTGAAGGCCCTATTAAGATACGATGCTTAGTTCCTCAGATATTTTCCTTCAAACTCAAAACAGAGATTTTGGCAGTGAACAAGAGCGATTCCGTTGCACTTCACAACAAAACGGATTCCTACTGCTGAGGGGCAACAAGACTTTTACAAATGAAGTAAACAAGCATGTGTGGCACCAGAAAAACCTCGTTACGTTAGCCCTGAGCAGTAGGAATCGGTTTTATTATGAAGTGCAACAGAATAATAAAAATTGCTCTTGTTCATTGCCAAAATCTGTTTTGACTTTGAGTGCAAATATCTCAGGAACTAAGCATCGTATCTTAATAAAAGCATCACCAATCTTTCAAGAATTAATTTATCTTTCATATAAAATAGGACTCACTGAAATCGGTTGAGATTTGCGGCTGCTACAGTAAAAAATCTGCTGGGTTGTTTTAATCTCTGTTGTTCACTGCCAAAATCTCTGTTTTGATTTTGAAAGCAATTATCTCAGGAACTAAGCAACGCATCTTAATAAAAGCTACACCAGTCGTTCAAGAATTTATTTATCTTTTATTTAAAGCAGGACTCATTCAAATCGGTAGAGATTTGCGGTTGCTACAGCAAAAAATCTGCTGGGTTGTTTTTTTTTGACGCACCCTGTATTTTGTTGATTTTTGATTGTTGAATATTTTATACAGAATATAGTTGAACGGTTGTGTAGTAGGCTGTTGTAATGCAGGTTGCGGCGAGTGTGAGTTATTGACAGAGTGGGGTGATACCTGGTCACTCCTGATAGGAGATGCTTGTCCAAATGGTTCCTTTCCCCGGGGCTCACTGGATAGAATGGCCGCGATGCCAGCGACGCCCCAAACATAATGAGCTGCATGGAAAACGGCTAACGCACGACCAACATCCCTAAATTAAACTGATTTAGTTTTCAGCACTGCACTGAGAAAGTAGTGCACTTACGTGAAAGGTTTCGTTGCCACCTTTCCATTTATGCAGAGAAATGAGCTGTCAGCATCTGTTACACTTCCAACGACTGCCAACACGATGCCAACAACAGGCTACTTTGGGTGAGATTCGGCATCTTCACTCGATCAGTCTTTCTAACAGAAAATTTCCTGTTTTACTCGTTTTTTAGGTTTATAATACTCCTTATAAAAGGTTTCCTACTCTTCTTGACACGAAGCAGTCGAACTAGCACGCTGTCGCACTATGTATTATCTTCAATCTACCAAAGTACCAGTTGGTTGGCGGCCGCCGTGGATAGCGGTGGCCGGCCGATTGGAACGCCGCACAGATAGAGAAGGTTTGACTGTGTAACAACAACAGCTGTTCCCGCCGCCCAGATAATTTATAGATGAATGTGCACTTGGCAGGCACTGCCGGAGCCACCGCGCCAAATGGTATGCGAAATGCTCCGAACCAATGCGGAATGGTGCGGTGCATAGCGGTGGCCACGGCGGTACAAACATTACGTAATGACTTTGGGGTTGGTCAAATCATTGCTCCGTATACGTACGTCGAAGTTTAGTTGCACTTCACGTCCGCGCGCGTGCGGAGTGTAAAATACCCAAACACGTTGAGTTGAGGATATAAAATACGTTCGGGGTAGTAGGGCTTTTGAGCTGTAAATCGGTCCAGCGTTTTTTTTTTCGGTTTATAAAAGGTTTCCTACTCTTCTTGACACAGCAGTCGAACTAGCATGCTGTCGCACTATGTATTATCTTCAATCTACCAAAGTACCAGTTGGTTGGCGGCCGCCGTGGATAGCGGTGTGGAGTGTAGAATACCCATATACGTTGAGTTGAGGATATTAAGCTGTAAATTTTTGAGCTTTTGAATTTTTTTAGCTGTAAATCGGTCCAGCTCGCCCAGTCTGACAGAAATGGTGTGCAGGCTTTGTTCAATAAACTTAAACTTTAACTTTGAAGAAGTCAAAGACACCTTAGACAAAAATGTGCAAACTAAAAATATGCAAAAGTTTGACATCAGGCTCAATTTGCATATGACTATTGCATATTGGAATTTTGCATGCATATACTGCATACATACAAACACTAAGCTTGTTATTGTCAAGACATGTAGCCCTTGGCCGATCTCTCTAATGACTTGCTGCTATTGTTTTGAGGAGTTAATTGTAGTGCTTGACCAATTTTCGTTGAGCCTGCCTAACGATTTGCTGCGATTGTTTTGAGATCCACCTTGCCTAAAGGTAGAGGTCACTACTACATAAGAACAGAGTTCTTAGTTGTCTCTACTTTCTGTCTTCTGAATCAACCAAAATGGACTGTTTGTGTTATTGCAAAATAATTATTACGAAGGGTAGATAGAACAGATATTTCTTTACCAAATACAATGTACCAGGTACTAACGTTTATGTTTTAGAGGGACGGATATCCCAGGAGTGCCCTGCGCACCCGCGCAGGATACAACTGATGGACTATCGTGTGCCAAAGAGGAGATCGGCTGCGACAGCTGCAGCTGTTATGTCAGGTACACCTCTTGTTTTTAAACTTATACCAAAATAGGTCGAGTTCTTAGCCTAATTTAGCTTGTAGTTAGTGTTAGTTTGTAGTCTCTGGTGATCTTTTTTTAGCTTGTAGCCAGTAGTCACTACCAGCTAGCTCTATAACATTAGATTTTTTAACATTAAATTCTATAACATTAAATTAGAATATTTTTATTTGTTTGAAATTCTATCTGATTAAGTGCTTCTATTTTTTCAGTGTTGTGGTGAGGAGGTCGGACTGGCTGAGGTGCGGGCGGCGGCAGATTGTACACGATGCGACAGATGGTGCGACGTCAGGTGCGACAGATTTTTGTACGCGATGTCGCCTTTGTGGAAACGCTATCTCGCATCTACTGGAAAACGGCCTGACAAGCACCCAAGAACAACTGAAGGATTTGCTCACCACCTGTTGTAAAGACGAATTTACTAAAATGGATGGAGGTTTTGGTAATATTAATGGTCCTGGAGTGTGGTAGAATAAAACTTTTCCTTGTATTCTTGTGTGACTGATTTGGATCTGAGCCCAGTTACATCGCATCATGATCCGCTAGTTGGCGAAAACATATTTAGAGATGAAGCACTACGCTTAGGTAGCAAGACTCCAGAAGAGTTCGTGCAACAACCTGTGTATGGTATAGATGATGCTAAGGGTTATACTGCGCTGTTGGAAACAGACACTGATGCATTAGATTTGGATGTGGAAGTGCTTCAAAAGGAGACTTTGAAGGCGGACACGTAGATGAAACACGGATGGAAAGCATTGATTACGCTAGCTCTGGTATGCGCAATACCAGTTCTGAAACGCAGATTTTTAAGCAGAGACAGCCAAAATATTTTTATTATTCTACTGTGCATATGCAAATAGTTATGGCATTAGTTTCCGTTATGTTCTTGGTGCTGTAGCTACTGTTGTTTGGTGTTGGGTTTTCCGTTTGTGTATGTGTATACACATTTACCTTCAAATGTGTATGGTAATTTGTGTATACACATTCAACTAAACAATGTGTATTTTTGTGTATATTTGTGTATTGTATTGAAAATGCAAATTTTTTTGCTAAATTTTGAGCCAGAAACGCTAAGATAATCAAATCTCTCAATGTCTGTTGCTTTAAACCTTGGATAGGTTTGAAATCGAGTTACTTAGGCCATTTGAAGACTTTATGAGGATATCTACCGTTTATTACTGCAGCAAAAACATCGAAATTTTACGATTCCGTTCGAAATTTTATCGACTTTTGCTTATCAAATACACATGCACAAAAATACACATTTCGAGTAGTGCTTGTGTATGGTAATGTGTATCTGAATTTTCAATGTGTATGTGTATAACAAACAACAGTAGCTGTAGCGTTTTGTTTATTAGCATCTTTACTAGAGGAAATCGTACGGCTCCCGTACAAAGCAACACTGGCCAATCGGCCGATAATCGCGCTTATAAAGATAGAGGAGACAAGCAGGTGGAATAGATCAAGGTTTTGTAGGGAAAGTGGGCGACGGCCCGATCCGATGTGCGGGGGGGGGCTTTTACAGCCCTACGCTCAGACCTTGCGATCCATTGCGCAACCCCCGTGTTTCGTCATCTCGGACGTTTCCCTTCTATCACTGCCAAGCCACTCTAGCCATGCTGTTGGGCGCCAGGTTACTAAGAGAGCGCCTGGCGCATTGACGTCATAGTGCTGACAGCGTCCACTGCCCGGCCGAAGAGGACTAAACCGGTCCTTGTGTCGTCTCAGCCAGCACTTGACGTCATTGATCTTTCTCCAAGTTGGCATGCTGTAGGAGCGGCTTCGGTGCTATGGCAGATCCAGTTGGTTCCCATTTTATCTACTCGCTGTAACCAGCTTTCGGTGGCCTGGGTGGAGCGTTGTGCCGACGACCAACTCTTTGCAGCAAGAAACTTGCCACGCCGAGAGGATGAACCACTACAACCACTAGGGATGCAGCGGCCGCCGTGACTCAGAGGCAGCGAGCTACCCACTGAGCCACCGACGCGGCAAAGGGCGACGGCCCATTAGGGAGATAGCAAAGAAAGGGAAAAAGGAGGCGCCGCGCAGGCGGAAAGCAAGGAAGACACAACACCAATGGTATGTACACTACATCACTCACTAAATAACATAGAATAACCTGGAACAGTACATCTCTCCACCCGGAAAGGGATCTGCCCCAGATCCAAAACAGAACAAGGTGAGAGAGAGAAAAAATAGACAGTGCGCATACCAAAAAACAAGAGAGGTAAGAGGAAACTTCAAATAGATATCACCCAATAACAAAAGAAATTAGAAACAAATGTACGCAATATACCAAATAAATGAATACGCTGCCTACACCAAATAGATGAAAACACGTCACCAGAGTCCACAATCGGGGTCCGGGTCGCAGGTTGTAGCGCGGTCCAGTTACAGTAGGCAGCGAAGGTTGGGCTGGGGAAATAGGGCCGGGTTGCAGAACTAGCAGGAAGTTATCTTGGGAGGTGGATCCGGTTCGTGAGGCAAGGAGAAGGCTCGCGCCGACAAGCGGTCAAAATTTTGCTTTCCCATAGTTAATCACAAAAATTCATTCAAGAAGGTAGACATGGGGGTGTTCTCCGTCAAACCGATTTCAGCTTCACGGTTCTATATTATTTCGTACATGCTGAATCCAGCGGTCACATTGGTGTTGCTTTACGACTTCAAGCGTGCCAACGCTTGTTTCTTCATCGTCACTGCCTATCCGATCCCTTGAGCCGCGCAGTGTACTGTTGCTGACCAAGAACGTGCGAAATAACGCCGGCTGACAATGCCAACTTGCGATCAGATATCAGGTTGCCTATTCACCTAAACCGTACCGAGTGAGTCGAAATGAGGAACAGTTTCTGCAACGAATTATGGATGGCGAAGGCTGGAAAAGGTTTGGCGTCTTCGACTAAACGCTGTTGGCTGAATTGGGTAAGTTTCTCCTTTATAAAATCTGCCTGTTCATTTTAGGCTTGTATTTTGGCAAGCAAATCCCAGGCAAATTGTAAGGCTGTGGGTCTGGTGCTAAAAACTAGCGAAAATCAAATAATTTCTGGCAATTCTGGGCTGCCTTAAAACTGTTATAATCTTCTAGTGCGTTAGCTGGATATGATGGCGGCCTTTCCAATATAACGCATCGAGAACAGAAGGATTCGAAAGAGGATTGCCATACCATTATATTGCGCAACCATCGTGAATGAAGGGCTACGTGTAACAAGCTTATGTAAACAAAAATCTTGTGTGAATTGAGCAAAGGTACGGGACTACCCGGTCGGTTACATTCCACGAGCAGAGGAATCACCAGACCAAGTCAAGACAGCATTTGAGGAGACTGACCATTTCTAAAGTACAAAGAAGAGTAAGACTGGTATGAAGAATAAGAAGATTTGTACCAATGAGGATACCTTTACCAATTGCGAGGCATATATGTAAAAGAAAACCTCTTTCAGGCATTATCTTCGCATGCCCCGACATGCTTTGGAAAAGATTGATTATCGATTATCACTATTTAACGGAACATGTAGCAGAGCAACACTCTGAAAATGGACTGTATACAGGTAACAGATCGTCTTTGTATGACTGCTACAACATTCATCATCATCATCATCATTATACTTCTCTCAATGATATAGCAAAGCAAGCTAGTCAACTATGACACCGCAGTACAGACAGAGAAAGGTGCAGTGCATACGAACAAAAGAAAAACGTAAAATCAATCACTACATACTGTACGTGAAAACAATCGACTAGGGAAACTGCTTGTGGTAAAAATCTTTCAGCAATATTTTAAACTTGGCAACCGAAATTGGAGCGTAAACATTGATATCTGAATCATCAACATTCGGCACATAGCAGAAATCACGCTGGCATTTGGCGAATTCCGCGGACTGGTGTATGACTCTATGAAGCAGAGAGCCAAAGTCTACATGGTTTTTCAGGGCTCCCTGGGTACTGTAGCCACTGGAGGCGAACGGCCGGAATCTCAGTGGTAAGCAAAATTTGTTATTTGTACATATAGGATACTCACTTTTCCACAACACACATAGAAAACTGAAAGAGCCGGCTTTCTGATAACGTAATTTTTTTCTTTTACTCATTCCAGGTGCGCCTTCCAAGTCTGTCTTTTTATCTCTTATTCTCTTATCAATTGGTGCACGCGACAATTTTTCATCACGCATTTGCCGATCAGCTTCGCACGGGTTCATCACGCAAAGCTCGATCAGCTTCGCATTTGCGTTATGCGGCCGGCGCAGCCATAACTCATTTTCATCACACACTTTGTGTCGGCTGTATGCTACAGCGTAGAGTATTACCAGGTATTTAAAGTGGCGGCCAGTAAAAAATGCGTGATGAAAAACTTTCCATCACGCAGCGTTTTCATCGGACTAATTTTATCAGCTTCGCATGCGACCATCACGCATTTTCCCGGCCAAAAATTCGAATTGGCTCATCGGACATCTGGATCTGGCGGCCCTGCGCGAGAGGGATTTATGTGTTTCGAAGCGGTGTTAAGTTGGCCACCGGCTTCATGGCCGACGAGACGACGGGTGCCATTGGACAGAAGCGAAGCCTGTAGTCCATAGATGAGATCCGAGCCTTGGCTCGTAAGTAGTATTTATTCTTAATATACTCGGTGGTCATAGCGGACTCACATAGACTTGGACTAGAATACACAAGGAAACGCCGTTTTTCTTTATTCAAATTCCTATCATCAAAAGAGAGCGAGAATTGTAGCTACACTACTGTATTCTCACGACAGGTTACCTACTGTTGGTTATGGTTGGGCAATGGGGCGGCTGTTAACGTAGAAGCCAATTGACCCGTCTGCTCCTCTACAGATTTTGGCAGACTTTTGACGCTCCGTTTGTACATGTTTTTTGGCTGCTAACACCATCCTAATTAAAGGCACAACCAAACAGACCATTTTTGTTAACAGTTTTACTTTGTACTGCTCGTTCCTCAAAACCATAGGAGACAATTGGCTTTCCTCACAAAGAGTACATTCAATTGAGTAATCTTCCTCTGAGAGTAGACACCTATTAAAGGCAGATATTGGGATCCACAGAACTGTGCGAAAACTTATATCGTCAGTGAGTTGCAGCTCCGCTTGTTCTTTTCAGAGCCGTGCCATCACCATAAAACTGAGACTTTTGGGAGAGTAGTCAGCCTTCAGAGCATCAACGGCAGCTCAAATCGTCGGATGACTGAAAAGATCAGGTTTAATAGCAGACCACAGCACACACACAACCTGCACGCATTCATTCTACTACAGGGACTAGACCACAGACAGCAGGTGTTTGGCTACTCATTGCTACCTGTTAGCCCCTAATTCTGTCTGCTCTCTTTGTGTACAAATCAAGGTCAATGGCCACTCAGGCAGCAATCAATCAAACAATACAATGACCAAACCCTCAGCATAAAGGAGCTTGGAAATAGCCATAGTCACGCACACACACGCACAACCTCTGAAGAGCTCAAAGTACACTTCCGGAGTGACAATTAATTAGACTAAGTGCATGCGTAATACTATAGAAACAGTGATCACAGAGAGGGAGATCATAAATACTTAACAGAACACATACACTAAAGAACAAACACAGAACATAACAGAAGTCGACCCAATAAGCCAATGGTAGAACCGGTGCAGGCAAAAAGTTCGCATTTGCGTTCAGTTACGGTAAAGAGATCATTTTAGCGCACATTTGAGGATGGCCATTGGATCGACTGAAAATAAATACGCACTCACACTGCGTGTGCGTTGGGAACTGTCGACTGACCATAAGGCAACATGGCTGTGGGCTACTCGGGCCGCATCTACACCACATAGCAGAACCGAAAGGAGTGGTTTATTGCAAACGCTGCAAAATAATTATTACGAAGGGTAGATAGAACAGTTATTTCTTTACCAAATACCATGTACCAGGTACTAACGTTTATGTTTTAGAGGGACGGATATCCCAAAAGTGCCCTGCGCACCCGCGCAGGGTACAACTGATGGACTATCGTGTATGTCCCCAGTGCCAAAGAGGAGATCGGCTGCGACAGCTGCAGCTGTTCTGTCAGGTACACCTCTTGTTTTTAAACTTATACCAAAATAGACCGAGTTCTTAGCCTAATTTAGCTTGTAGTTAGTGTTAGTTTGTAGTCTCTGGTGGTCTTTTTTAGCTTGTAGCCAGTAGTCACTACAAGCTAGCTCTATAACATGAACAAAAACCCATACTTCATTTACTAGTAAAATTAGAATATTTATATTTGTTTGAAATTCTATCTAATTAAGTGCTTCTATTTTTTCAGCGTTGTGGTGAGGAGGTCGGACTGGCTGAGGTGCGGGCGGTGGCAGATTGTACACGATGCGACAGATGGTGCGACGTCAGGTGCGACAGATTTTTGTACGCGATGTCGCCTTTGTGGAAATGCTATCTGGCCTATCTACTGGAAAACGGGCTGACAAGCACCCAAGAACAACTGAAGGATTTGCTCACCACCTATTGTAAAGAAGAATTTTCTAAAATGGATGGAGGTTTTCGTAATATTAATGGTCCTGGAGTGTGGTAGAATAATACTTTTCCTTGTATTCTTGTGTGACTGATTTGGATCAAAGCCCACTTACATCGCATCATGATCCGCTAGTTGGCGAAAACATATTTAGAGATGAAGCACTACGCTTAGGTAGCAAGACGCCAGAAGAGTTCGTGCAACAACCTGTGTATGGTATAGATGATGCTAAGCATACATGTCGCTGGGTTTTTCCGTGGGGGGCCTTTTTGAAATCCCAAATAGGGTTTTGGGACCAAGTCCAAAGTGGGTTTTGCGACCTTTTTTTGGGGTCCAAAAGTGGGTTTTGTCTACTGTTATTTAAATATATTAATATTAAAATTAAACTATTATTAATAGTGCCATTTTAATAGTATTAAATCTATATTAATATTAAAATAGAGGCCCTACTATTATATTAAATTAAATTAAAAATACACACAGGGGCTGAATATTAAAATTTATTTTTAATAGTATTTTAATAGCATTTTAATAGTTAAACCATGTTTGACAATCAAGGAGTTACATAATTTTATCACAAAAAATAATGAAAATTGAAGATTTCTGACTGCCCTCTGAATCTCGAATGTGTTTTCACTTGGAAATAGTGGAACTTTTCTCACTAATAGGCATGAATGACAAAAGGACCTGAATCTATGTAGTCAATAACCTATGTAACAGTCTTTCCTTTCAAACATTTCTCTTCAACTATGCCTCAATAGTTTTTTCCAACAGCTACTTGTGTTCGCATGCAATTTAAAACCCAGACAAAGTCATTTTAAAAAAATGGTTATACATTTCCACAGTAAAATGCTTCTAATTTGCATCTCTGATTAAATTTTCAACTAACACTAACAAGTTCAAGCAAAAGATGTTGTTTTGCCAGTTCGCTGAAGTGTGACAAAAACTTTTCGACTGCATTTTAGAATATACTATTAAAATGCTATTAAAATACTATTAAAATTGTTATTTAATAGTATTAATATTAAATCTAAATTAAAATTAACAGAGGACTATTATATTAATATTAAATTAAAAGTAAAATCGGCTAGTTCTATTATATTAATATTAAACTAAAATAAAAATTCACTATTAAAATTACAGTAGTTTTGTCGACCTTTTTTTGGGGTGAAAAGCGGGTTTTGTCGACCTTTTTTTTAGGGATTCTGGGGCGAAAAATGGCTTCAAAACCCTATTTGGACCGAAAAAAGCCTTAAAACCCTGTTTTTGCATTAAAAATGCCTTAAAAACCCTGTTCCGGTTGAAAAAAATGCCTTAAAAACCGAATATTGAAGCAACGAATGTAATAAAAAGCTGTTTTGCGCTCAAAATACGTAATGAATATGAGTTTCAGCGATAAAATACAGATTGAAATGCGTTATATTGACTAAAAATAGTTCAGAGAACCCTAATTTCGATTCTGAGGCACGCGCAAAACCCTGTTTTGACTTATAAGATTACTAAAAAACCCTATTCAGTGATTTGAATGCAGTTCTTAAACCCTGTTTAGGGTTTCTAATCAACCTAAAAACCCTCTCTAGGCTTTCTAGCCAGTGCTAAAACCCTGTTTAGAGTTTCAAAGTAACCTAAAAACCCTAATCAGGTTTTGAAAGTAACCTGAAAACCCTAATCAGGGTTTGAAAGTAACCTGAAAACCCTAATCAGGGTTCAAAAGTAACCTGAAAACCCTAATCAGGGTTTAAAAGTAACCTGAAAACCATAATCAGGCTTTAAAAGTAGCCTAAAAACCCTAATCAGGGTTTTAGAGTAACCTGAAAACCCTAACCAGGGTTTAAAAGTAACCTGAAAACCCAATCAGGGTTTAAAAGTAACCTGAAAACCCTAATCAGGGTTTAAAAGTTACCTGAAAACCCTAATCAGGCTTTAAAAGTAGCCTAAAAACCCTAATCAGGGTTTAAAAGTAACCTGAAAACCCTAATCAGGCTTTAAAAGTAGTCTAAAAACCCTAATCAGGATTTTAGAGTAACCTGAAAACCCTAATCAGGGTTTAAAAGTAACCTGAAAACCCTGTTTAGGGTTTCAAAGTAGCCTAAAAACCCTAATTAGGGTTTGAAAGTAACCAGAAAACCCTGTCCAGGGTTTCAAAGTAGCCTAAAAACCCTACTCAAGGTTTAAAAGTAACCTGAAAACCCTAATCAGGGTTTGAAAGTAACCAGAAAACCCTAATCAGGGTTTCAAAGTAGTCTAAAGACCCTAATCAGGGTTTAAAAGTAAACTGAAAACTCTAATCAGGGTTTTAAAGTAACCTAAAAACCCTAATCAGGGTTTCTAAACAGTCTAAAAACCCTATTTAGGATTTCTAAGCCTTACAAAACCCTGCTTTGGGTTGTATGGTAGCCGAAAACCCAATTTTGTGCTGCAGATTGTACTGTCTGGGCTAAAATTTTCTTTACTTTGGAATCCAAAAGTGGGTTTTCAGGTCCCCCCCAAAAAATCCGCTGGGGGGACTTTAGCCGAAAAATCGGGCTTGGGGGGGCCGGCCCCCCCCTTTCCCCCCCCCAACGACATGTATGATGCTAAGGGTTATACTGCGCTGTTGGAAACAGACACTGATGCATTAGATTTGGATGTGGAAGTACTTGAAGGTCCTTCAAAAGGAGACTTTGAAGGCGGACACAATTTTAGTGGACACGTAGATGAACAACGGATGGAAAGCATTGATTACGCTAGCTCTGGTATGCGCAATACCAGTTCTGAAACGCAGATTTTTAAGCAGAGACAGCCAAAATATTTTTATTATTCTACTGTGCATATGCAAATAGTTATGGCATTAGTTTCGGTTATGTTCTTGGTGCTGTAGCTATTGTTGTTTGGTGTTGGGTATTCCGTTTGTGTATGTGTATACACATTTACCTTCAAATGTGTATGGTAATTTGTGTGTACACATTCAACAAAACAATGTGTATTTTTGTGTATATTTGTGTATGTGTATTGTATTGAAAATGCAAATTTTTTTGGTAGATTTTGAGCCAGAAATGCTAGGAAAATCAAATCTCTCAATGTCTGTTGCTTTAAACCTTGGATAGGTTTGAAATCGAGTTACTTAGGCCATTTGAAGACTTTATGAGGATTTCTACCGTTTATTACTGCAGCAAAAACATCGAAATTTTACGATTCCGTTCGAAATTTTATCGACTTTTGCTTATCAAATACACATACACAAAAATACACATTTCGAGTAGTGCTTGTGTATGGTAATGTGTATCTGAATTTTCAATGTGTATGTGTATGTGTATGTGTACAAACATTGTAAATACAATGTGTATTTTTGTGTATGGTAAATGTGTATATGTATAACAAACAAAACAACAGTAGCTGTAGCGTTTTGTTTATTGGCATCTTTACTAGAGGAAACCGTACGGCTCCCGTACAAAGCAAAGATAGGGTTGTATGACGGAATCTCCAACGCATTGTTCGCCAGGTCAGCACTAAGCCCTAATTAAGTGTTTGCTTGAGGGATTTTAATTTGCCCATCCCTACTGGGTGCACAAGAAGCAATGGCCGACGCCGTTAGAAACTCGTTAGACTACTCATTACGCAGCAGCCAACCATCTTGAAGAACTGCTCATGCGAATTGATTTCAGGCGGTGCGGCCGGCCAAACGAAATAGAGACGCCTAGACGCGACTGCTGATTGTGGGACTTGTTGTCGCGCTGCCACAGGTAGTCTGTGTGGCTGCCACGCATCTCGCCAGTTAGTAGTATACCCCGGTATGCTGGGGGGGGCAGTGACGTCATGACGTCGCTGCCACTCCCAGCCGTCTGGAGATAAGCCGCGCCGGTTTATTTCGAGACCCCGCCCCCCTTAGGACTCCGCCCCCTTCAAAGATAAATTTTTGGGGCTATGTATAAAATAGGTCGGCCAGATTAGGGTGACGCAACCGGCCCCTCAAACTCTGCAGCCTTTTTGCCAATACGTACAGTACATTGAAACAAATTGCTACTGCTTTTTGCTTCATACGTACGTTGTTAAACAAATTGCTACTCATTTTTGCTCAGTAGGAGCTCATACGTCAACTTGCTGCTGTTTTTTGCTCATCGCTAAACCGTGCCAGCCCCGGCGGATATGTTGTGAAAACGGCAATGTTGTTTAGTGCCAGCTGCAGCCAATTTTTTTTGCTTCTAGAGATAAGGGCGGACGGACTGAATTACGCGCCATGTTTGTAAACTCTCACCAATCCCTATTGCGTTTTTATTAAACACCAACACGCAAGCGATTTACAATACGCTTCACTTAATGAGGTGAAGGTGGGCGGCCGATAATTTAAAACACCAGAATTAGTCAACTAGCGAGCTGGTCTATCTCCGCCAAGCTAGGCTTGAGATTAAAAACTGAATTTGGGGCCGGTACGTTTTGGCGCGAAATTCAAACTTTCAGAATTGGAAACTTTGGTCAATACTTGGGGACCAGCTAATAAATAAATGTTTAGTTGTTCTCTGGTTTTTCTCTTCCCCCAATGGCTGTTTGAGTCAGATTAGCTATACATATAATAAATAATAATTAAAAGTACAATAACTAAAAACAAACGTGAAAATAATAAAAATAATTGAAAAAAAAATATAAAAATAAGAAATACAAGAAGAAACATGTTTAGAATCGGCGCCCAGACATGAGAGAACATTATCTGACAGAGCATTGGCTGCCAATTCGTGAAAAACCCTCAGGATTTCGAGATTCAAATTCTAGACCCTAGGATTCACAAAATCTCACAAAGATTGTCGATCTTCTCGATCTTTTACAGAGATTTCACCGGTATTGCGCTATTTCCCTATAGTTTGGGCAGCTGTATATATCGTTGGTGTACATGTTGACTATATTGCACTATGCCAGATAATAACACCAAGATTACTGAAATCACACTGAGCATTGCCAATATTGTAATAAGCTTGCCGGTATTGCACTATTAAATTTCACACAAGAGCATATTTTGCTAACACCACATAAACTCAGTTGGTTTATGTTTCAGTATAAAAACGCAGACTTTTTGACAAATTGTTCATTGCATGTCTTTGTCTTATCAAGAATGGGTGACAGTAAAATTGATTTGGCAGAACTCTTTGGAGAGAAAATCGACAAGTCTGAAAAAGAAATGGGCAAGGAGAAAATGCCCAAACCAAAAAGAAAACGAAAGCAGCCAACAAGGTCCAACACTAAGAAATGGTCGAAAATCGAGAAAACCAAGAATGAGGTGGAAACGAAACTGTTGGATCAGACAGCTGTTGAAAAACCGGAGACAGAAAAGGACAGTGAGGAAGAAGCCCGTTGCTGCTGTACGATCTACATTTATGTATGAATAAAATTCTTTTACTTTTGGGACTGTTGTTCAGATCACTTTGCTCAGATCGCGCCGGTATTTCCCTAAATTTTAATTTTCCCGCCAAAATGTGGCTGGAATTTTACCAAACAACCAAAAGTTCAGTCAATATCTTCTTCGGCTTGTTCTTCTTCATTCTGCTCTTCTTCAATTTGCGCTTCTTCAGATTCTTCATCACTAGCCTGTTCTTCATCGACAAATGCTTGCTCAATTAGATTTTCATTGTCGCGAATAAACTTTTTCACCAGAAACTTGCGTTCATCCCAAGCTTTCTCAATCGCCTCGTCCTCATCGAGATCTTTTTCCATATAGTTATTAGAAGTATTCAAGATAGCAGTGTATACCTCATCTTCGTCTTGGAAATATGTCGCAAACTTCAGTTTTTCCTGAAGTGTCTTTTGCAGCTGGTCCAAAAACTCGCTGAACAATGGTTCCTTCAGTAGTCCTTCATAACTTTTTATATTCATGTTGGCAAAAGTTTCTCTAAGTAAAAATACCCAGTACTTCTCTCCTTTATCGGGCTCTGACTGGTCAGACTCTGATTCGATAGACTCCGATTTGTCAGATTCTGTTTGTTGGCTTTCAAACTCTTCATCTACAGGAATCATTTCGTGTTGAAGTCTTTCATGGCAGCAACGATTTGAAGCAGAGGATAGCTGAACACTGCACATTGGACAAATGCATGGATCCATTTCAACGGCACTACAAATTAACTGTTGCAACCGCACAGCAAATCGACAACAGAACAAACTGACTGTTAGAGAAAATGTTTTGCTTTACATATGAAAATCAGAGGGGCCTTTGAGTGGGAAATTTTTAAGTTTATCTTAAGAATACCTCATGTGCGAAGTTGTTTGGAGATTGATGACATCATCGAAGTTTGTCTCAAGAGCAACTGCTGAAAGTTACTTTTTGCCGAATTTTTCAGCTTCTGTTCATTGTTCACTGTGTACTGGTGAGAGATGGCGGCTCGTTTGTCTCTGCAACAGCTCTTGGATCGAGATGGAATGACTATGGAGGACTATGAAAAACGCTACTGTAAACTGTGCAAACGGACCTTCAACTCTAGCGGCAACCTCGTCAACCACATGCAAGGTAGTGTTCACCGTCGTCGATGGAAACCAGCTTTAGACCTGGTGAAGAAGAAACAAATCACCAAACAAAAGACCACACCGCCATCCAGTGAGAAGCGCACCTTGGTGACTCCTCAGATACCAAGAAAAACTCCACCTCCAACAAAATTACAAAAAAGTGAGCAGACAGAAAAAGAAGTCGATTCGAAACCATCAGGATATGTCAGACCGCCCCCGAGTTATACAGCCTCTACTTTCCTACTCGGCCTACATGTGCGACCAGTGCTTCAAACTTTCCACTACCATGACGCCTCTGAAGATGAATGGTAGAATGATCGTGCAATTCCCTCTGTGTGACAGCTGCCTCGAGGTGAACAGGAAAATGAGAGATGTATATGCCGAGTGCTTGTTCAAAAAATGCCATTGAATAAATTGACTTTCCTATTCAAAGCATAAACGGTGTTGAAAATAACTTTTGGCGGGAAATTAAAAATTTAGGGAAATACCGGCGCGATCTGAGCAAAGTGATCTGAACAACAGTCCCACAAGTAAAAGAATTTTATTCATACATAAATGTAGATCGCATAGCAGCAACGGGCTTCTTCCTCACTGTCCTTTTCTGTCTCCGGTTTTTCAACAGCTGTCTGATGCAACAGTTTCGTTTCCACCTCATTCTTGGTTTTCTCGATTTTCGACCGTTTCTTAGTGTTGGACCTTGTTGGCTGCTTTCGTTTTCTTTTTGGTTTGGGCATTTTCTCCTTGTCCATTTCTTTTTCAGACTTGTCGATTTTCTCTCCAAAGAGTTCTGCCAAATCGATTTTACTGTCACCAATTCTTGATAAGACAAAGACATGCAATGAACAATTTGTCAAAAAGTCTGCGTTTTTATACTGAAACATAACCCAACTGAGTTTACGTAAAGTGTTAGCAAAATATGCTCTTGTGTGAAATTTAATAGTGCAATACCGGCAAGCTTATTACAATATTGGCAATGCTCAGTGTGATTTCAGTAATCTTGGTGTTATTATCTGGCATAGTGCAATATAGTCAACATGTACACCAACGATATATACAGCTGCCCAAACTATAGGGAAATAGCGCAATACCGGTGAAATCTCTGTAAAAGATCGAGAAGATCGACAATCTTTGTGAGATTTTGTGAATCCTAGGGTCTAGAATTTGAATCTCGAAATCCTGAGGGTTTTTCACGAATTGGCAGCCAATGCTCTGTCAGATAATGTTCTCTCATGTCTGGGCGCCGATTCTAAACATGTTTCTTCTTGTATTTCTTATTTTTATATTTTTTTTTCAATTATTTTTATTATTTTCACGTTTGTTTTTAGTTATTGTACTTTTAATTATTATTTATTATATGTATAGCTAATCTGACTCAAACAGCCATTGGGGGAAGAGAAAAACCAGAGAACAACTAAACATTTATTTATTAGCTGGTCCCCAAGTATTGACCAAAGTTTCCAATTCTGAAAGTTTGAATTTCGCGCCAAAACGTACCGGCCCCAAATTCAGTTTTTAATCTCAAGCCTAGCTTGGCGGAGATAGACCAGCTCGCTAGTTGACTAATTCTGGTGTTTTAAATTATCGGCCGCCCACCTTCACCTCATTAAGTGAAGCGTATTGTAAATCGCTTGCGTGTTGGTGTTTAATAAAAACGCAATAGGGATTGGTGAGAGTTTACAAACATGGCGCGTAATTCAGTCCGTCCGCCCTTATCTCTAGAAGCAAAAAAAATTGGCTGCAGCTGGCACTAAACAACATTGCCGTTTTCATAACATATCCGCCGGGGCTGGCACGGTTTAGCGATGAGCAAAAAACAGTAGCAAGTTGACGTATGAGCTCCTACTGCAAAAATGAGTAGCAATTTGTTTAACAACGTACGTATGAAGCAAAAAGCAGTAGCAAGTTGTTTCAATGTACTGTACGTATTGGCAAAAAGGCTGCAGAGTTTGAGGGGCCGGTTGCGTCACCCTAATCTGGCCGACCTATTTTATACATAGCCCCAAAAATTTATCTTTGAAGGGGGCGGAGTCCTAAGGGGGGCGGGGTCTCGAAATAAACCGGCGCGGCTTATCTCCAGACGGCTGGGAGTGGCAGCGACGTCATGACGTCACTGCCCCCCCCAGCATACCGGGGTATACTACTCCAGTTGCCTGCGAAAAGAGTTGACTGGGCCGACCAGCTGCTGTATGTGGTGTCGTTGGGGGTCGGCCACCTGGTTAGACAGCGAGCTTAGGCAGTTGACGGTGGGGTTCTATTTCCGCTGCTACTCGAGATATCTGGGACGGTCTACAGTGGAGCTGGAGGCTCGCAATCGAGGCAACTCCGATGCTGGATTGCAGGAGGAGTCTGATAGAGAGGGTGAGGACGAGTGTATCTTCATGACTTCTTCTGTCTGACTCTGACAATTTGCTACCTTTAAAGCCGTTTTCAATATGCAAAAGCCGATGTATTTGTCCTTCTGCCACCAAGTGGCGCTGAGACTGGCACAGACCAAAAAAATCGCTACTTTAAAAAATTACGATTGCACTGTCTAATTTTTGAGTAAGAGTAAAGAAGGTGGCCTAAAAACTAAATCCGGCGTTCGGGTCCACCTTTCTGATTCTGTGGTAACAATTTAATTGTCTCTGCACGAGAAAGTGGGCCAAAAGCTTCATTTCGTGGGGCATGAAAATATTCAAAATTAGTTTAGGTTCATATAGTTATGACTATTAGATTCATTTTTCTTCAAAAACAACGAATTTGAAGTCCGTTTTCGCCTACCTAGTGTAGTAAGCCCAATACGGAGCCCTTTACCCCCCAGAGTATGGCAATTTTGTTCTTCTGTGTTTTGAAACTTTAGATATCGTAACATATGTAAAAAGGCACGCTGAATTTCGTGGTGGTATGCGTTTTTTCGAAAAACTTTGAAAATTGCATTTTTTCGCGTTTTGAATTTTTCAAAGCTGAAAAAACGTCAATTTTTGTCGTAGGAAACGTCGATTAACACGCTTAAAAGATGCGCTAAACAATTCTCTTTCGATTGGTATAATCATATCTGGGGGTTAGGGTATGGAGACGGGCACTTTAGGGTCTCTGAAAGTCAATTGGTCGGCCCCGGAGCGCCTTTTCTGCAACTGACCGCTTTAACCGGTCGCTAAATCATTAGACAAATAGCAAATTATCACTTGGGCACCACCGTTTCAACCAACAATCAATGAAAAAGTCATCTCTTGCTCTATTTGTTACACTCTGCATGATTCATGAACTCGTGTTTGGGTATTATTTATCTAATTCGCTGGAGAGAAAACCAAATCCAAAATTGTTGGCGCATGCTTCTGTGCTTTGGCTACGAAGTGTTCTAAAAACTTCTAGAACGATGTAGTACTGTGCTTGTATCTAGAAACATTTTACGCACGCAAGTACAGTAACAGTGAATTGATATGGAACGGGGATGAACGAAGGGAGAAGTAACACATGCACGTGCATTCATCTCATTGGAACTACCGGTATACAGCAAATTAGCCTTCCAAAATGATACAGAACCATACCATGATACATGTGCATTAGGTAAACAAGATAAAAAAACTGTAATTCTAACTGTAACATGTCAGGCGTTTTGTCAGTGATAAGCACAATGTTTCGACTTCTGCGGACTTGTTTGAAGCACTGACAAGTTATGGTGGAGTCAGAGGTTGCTATCATACATGTGCATGGTCGGCGGCTCAGAGGGGGACGGCCAGATCTCCGTGCGTAGTTGCCCGAATATAGGCGCAAATTTTCGGTTGGAAATTCAAATTTTGGCGGGAAATTTAAATTTTAGCCAAAAATTTGTCGAAAAATTCAAAATTTCCGGATAAATTTCAAAAATTTGCGGTAAAAATCAATTTTTTTACAAAAAATTGCCAAAAAACCACTTTTCCGACAGAAAGATTGTAAAAAAATCCAAATTTTCCAGGAAAATTTGAAAAAATTTCGGGTTTGGTGCGTAGTTGCCTGGAGGAAGGGTGCGTAGTTGCCAAAATTGATTTCTGGGGCTTAAAAACGCATCTGGAGGCTTTCTAGCAGCCTCTAGCAACGTTTGGTAGACTTTTATTTTCGTCCCCCCCCTGTCCCCCCCTGGGACCCCCCCATGCACACGTATGGTTGCTATACGGTCCTGTCCTGGCTACTGTACACCTTAGAAACAACAGCATCAACGAAAAACATGACTGGCCGAAGATGGCAGAGTTCAATAACTTCGTTTATGAAGGTGAAGCAATTCGGGCATTCAGGGCATACAGCCTTGGCGCTGGGTGCATTTTCAATCGTCGTTAGAAACTCAGAGGTCAGATGCTTTCGCAGACAGGCCTGGAGGTTCACAAAGTAGAGGCACCTTCTGTGAGAGAAGGCCGCATTCCAATCAGTGTGTTAGGTCTGAACCACCGCTTAGCCCGGCAATCTCAATTCTTCTACAATCACAACAGAGGAAGATACGTACTGCTGAAGATTCAGACATTCCAGAGATTGACCAACAGCCACTTGCGATGTACTTCTGTGACAAGCCCTTCTGTGAGGCTGAGTTTCCGACAGATGGACAGTTAGACGCCCATGTGATCAGTGGGGAATGTGAACTGTTCGTTGAGAAAAGAACAACGTATGATGCAGCTCGCGATATTTGGGCCGAGAAAGTTAGCGAACTAAAAGAAGCTCGAGGGCAAGAGGTGGCAACCTCCCAAGAAGAGCTTGACAATCTGCTGCGAGTTGAATCTGTAAGCTCTCAAGACTATGTGCCAGAATCTCAGGGTTGGGCCTTGCACAAAAGAAAACCACCTCAAAAGAAATCAGGGGATATGAAGTCCTGGCTCACTGAGATTTTCGAAAGGGGCAAAGCTACTGGTGAGAAAAGAAACCCTGAAGACATTCGTAGAGAGATGCGCTCTGTGCTAGCTGAAAATGGAGAGCGCAGGTTCAAACCAGCAGAATATCTGGACAGACGATAAAAGATAAAAAGGTAACTCTACACTGTAATACAGCACTGTAATGTTTTCTGTATAAAAACAGCATTGATACCTTTGGCAACTGAAAATGACATACTTGAGTATTACAGCAATTTATACTGTAGTTGACTATGTTTCAGCTTTTTTCAACAACTTGCTGCAAAAGACAAATGCTTGCTTACTAGGCAAGCTCAACAGAACGATGCTGATGATGATCAGGAAACAGCAGAGGAGCTTGCAGCAGTCGAGCATCGCGAACAAATTTTGGTATGCCGTACGTATAGCATTTGTGTATATCATGCATGTAACAGGTCATCCGCCACAAGCGGGAGTTGGTGGCCTGGCGCAGGCCGGGGTGTCTGAGGTCAAATGCTGTGGGAGGGTTAGAGTACTCAAAACGCTCATAAATCGCAGTTTTTGTCAAAAAATCGTGAAAAGCGCCATTTTTTGCTTAAACGCAGGTAAAAGTGCTGTTTTTTGCTAAAATTACTTGCCCTAAAAGGTGGAGGCGTGGGAAAAATCGCCAAAGGTCCCCGATTTGAGGGTCTGGCCTATATGTCTATCTATGGAGGACAGACACACAAATATTCAATCCGCCGTTATAACTTCTCCTCACATTACAGCACTCAGTAGACATTGCGTTTGAAGTTCGTTTAAAGCATCCAGTCTTCTTGGAAGGAAGGAATCTCTGCGAAATGAGATCTGACCAGAAGCTGGATCAGCTTACGAAAGCACAGTTATGTCAGGCACTCCTCAACCATGGTTCGGTACCAAAACGGAGCCAACAGAAGAATGCACTTCAAACTATGTTAGCAGATATTTTGGATGGTTGCGGCTGTGTCGAGGAATAGAATTACAGTTTTTGATCTTGTTTACCTAATGCACATGTATCATGGTATGGTTCTGTATAATTTTTGGAAGGCTAATTTGCTGTATACCGGTAGTTCCAATGAGATGAATGCATGTGCATGTGTTACTTCTCCCTTCTTTCATCCCCGTTCCATATCAATTCACTGTTACTGTACTTGCGTGCGTAAAATGTTTCTAGATACAAGCTCAGTACTACATCGTTCTAGAAGTTTTTAGAACACTTCATAGCAAAGGCACAGAAGCATGCGCAACAATTTTGGATTTGGTTTTCTCTCCAGCGAATTAGATAAATAATACCCAAACACGAGTTCATGAATCATGCAGAGTGTAACAAATAGAGCAAGAGATGACTTTTTCATTGATTGTTGGTTGAAACGGTGGTGCCCAAGTGATAATTTGCTATTTGTCTAATGATTTAGCGACCGGTTAAAGCGGTCAGTTGCAGAAAAGGCGCTCCAGGGCCGACCAATTGACTTTCAGAGGACTAAATCGATTCCATTCTCAAAACACATCATTAGGGAAAACGGGAAACAGTTTGAAAGTGATTTGGATAAGGAAAATGCGCTAAAATTTTGTGTTCATATCTTACACCCCCCCTTTGGAAAATCCTGGATACGCCACTGCTGAGGAGGGTGGGATTTGGGGTTTGTCAGCCGGGGGCTACGCCCAGCAGTGGAAGCGGTACGTAGTGGTACCATAGCCTGACTGTTATTTACAGGGTGGGCCAAGTCAACAGATTTTTTACTGCAGCAACCATAAATCTCTACCGATAGATAAACACTAACTACGTGTGCAGACTCACCTCTTTAAATCGTAAAGCGCCAGGGAGAGTAGTGGGTCGAACAGTTGTAATGGGTATTACAAAACGGCGTCTGTTACTGGCAGTTTGTAGTTTGAGCGAAACATCGTTCGCCTCTAAAGAAAGCAGAATACGTAGGAGACACTTAAGAGTCAGTTCGCGAGAGAATCGACCCTGCTATGTGCAAGTCGAAAAATCGGCCATCGCTAAAACTCAGGCCTGGGACTTCCGGTTTGGGGAAGTTTTACCTAACGATGACTCGTGCTAAACCTGAAGAGCACAGCCCTCTAGGTGCCCTGGTCCGGCAGAGCCAGCCCTCGGAAGCAGGGTGGGCAACCATCAAAATCGGACTGTCTATAGGTCATGTTTGACTGAGTGTCACTTGCGATCCAAAGCAGCTAGAACGTTGTGCTTGGTGCCAAGCGAATCGTCATGACATGGGCTTTCGTTTGCCGCATGAGTAGTACTGTTTTGCTGTTTCGTTCTCTAACCACGACATCGAATGTCAAAAAACCCGCAAAAAAATTTCATGGCGAAGTTCACTAAACTAGATTTTTCTCAAAAATAAAAAAGTTGCCCTCGGGATTTTTTTATTTTTATAGCCCTGTGAATTGCGCTTCTAACGGTGTATAGAAAGTGGCAAAAACGCATGCCTCTGCATATCAAATTTCCACTCAAAGTTCAAAGATAACCAAAAATTCGCTTATTTACCACTATTTAAGCAAGTATTCCATGCCTATGTATGTACAGGGTGTGCCAAAAAAAACAACCCAGCAGATTTTTTGCCGTAGCAACCGCAAATCTCAACCGATTTGAATGAATCCTATTTTAAATGAAAGATAAATAAATTCTTGAAAGATTGATGTAACGTTTATTAAGATAGCCTGCTTAGTTCCTGAGATATTTGTCCTCAAAGTCAAAACATTGATTTTGGCAGTGAACAAGAGGGATTTTTATGTTATTCTGCACTTCGTAATAAAACGGATTCCTGCTACTGCTAAGGGCTATTGGAGGCTTTACTGGTGACACAGAAACTCGGTTTACCTTAACACTAAACTATCATTAGCCCCAGCAGTAGGAATCTGCTTTATTATGAAATGCAACGGAATCGCTCTTGGTCTTTGCCAAAATCTGTTTCGACTTAGAAGGCAAATATCTCAAGATCTAAGCTGTGAATCTCAATAAAAATTGCACCAACCTTTGAAGAATTTATCAATCTTTCATTCAAAAAAAGGATTCATTCAAATCGGTTGAGATTCATGGTTGCAAAAGTAAAAAAATCTGCTGGGTTGTTCTTTATCACTCTTGTTCATTGCCAATATCTCAGTTTTGACTTTGAGGACAAATATCTCAGGAACTAAGCCGCCTATCTTAATAAGCGTTACATCAATCTTTCAAGAATTTATTTATCTTTCATTTAAAAAAGGATTCATTCAAATCGGTTGAGATTTGCGGTTGCTACAGCAAAAAATCTGCTGGGTTGTTTTTTTTTGGCACACCCTGTATGTATGTATGTATGTATGTATGTATGTATGTATGTATGTATGTATGTATGTATGTATGTATGTATGTATGTATGTATGTATGTATGTATGTATGTATTTCAAACTTGCTGTCTATCATAAAGTTATACATATATTTTTGAAACCATCAATGTACTGAAGGCACACATTGGCACTCGCACTGGTCAGACATTTCACAATGACTCGATAACGTTAAACCAAGTATTCCAGGTTAAAGCAGATCTCACATCGTAGTAATAATAGTAGATGTGGCTGTTCTTGCAAATTGTGGTCTGATAGATTGTTTCAATAAACCTAGAATGATTTAGGGTAATGAACTATGATTGAAAACCAAAGCAGTTTTTGGTTGTGATAACATACCATGCATCCCAGTCTTCATAATCATCAGATTGTTGGGTTACAAATATCTGTAGCTTTCTGATTTGTCCAATGTCAAAGTCATCAAGTGTAACGGTGTGGTTTGATGATGGTAAAATATAGTACGGCAGTCTGGCGACAGCCTTCCTCAGACTCAGAACATTCCCTCTTCCTTCTGTGCCTTCTAGAGTAATGTATGCTTTACGCTGCCAAAATGATACTCCAGCCCAATGAGCTGACCCAGTCAGTATTGAAACGATATGTTGACCTGTGTAGAAATGATTGATTTGTATATAATCTGTATGTGCACATTGCATAGAACTTACATTTTGATCTGATCTTTGCCCGGGCAGTATAATCTGACATGTTCTTGTAAATAAACATAGGATGTAGCTGAGGAGCTTGAACTGGTGACTTCCAAAACCATTGGTTCACTGTGAATGAATAAGTGAGATTTGGCGTTTTCATTACTGCATATTGCAGAAACAAGGCATCCATAGATGAGAAAAACTTTACAGTCACATGAACGATCTGAAGCAATCAGCTTCACTTCGATTCCAGCCAATTTCTGAGTCTGAGGAAGGCTGTCGCCGGACTGCTGTACTATATTTTACCATCATCAAACCACACCGTTACACTTGATGACTTTGACATTGGACAAATCAGAAAGCTACAGATATTTGTAACCCAACAATCTGATGATTATGAAAACTGGGATGCATGGTATGTTATCACTACCAAAAACTGCTTTGGTTTTCAATCATAGTTCATTACCCTAAATCATTCTAGGTTTATTGAAACAATCTATCAGACCACAATTTGCAAGAACAGCCACATCTACTATTATTACTACGATGTGAGATCTGCTTACATACATACATACATACATACATACATGCATACATACATGCATACACGCATAGGCATGGGATACATGCATAAGCGAATTTTTGGTTATCTTTGAATTTTGAGTGGAAATTTGATATGCAGAGGCATGCGTTTTTGCCACTTTCTATACACCGTTAGAAGCGCAATTCAAAGGGCTATAAAATGCAAAAAAAATCCCGAGGGTAACTTTTTTATTTTCGAGAAAAATCTAATTTAGTGAACTTCACCATGAAATTCTTTTGCGGATTTTTTCACATTCGATGTCGTGGTTAGAGAACGAAACAGCGAAACAGTACTACTTATGCGGCAAACGGAAGCCCATGTCAGGACGATTTCTTTCACACCAAGCACAACGTTCTAGCTGCTTTGGATCGCAAGTGACACTCAGTCAAACATGACCTATTGACAGTCCAATTTTGATGGTTGCCCACCCTGCTTCCGAGGGCTGGCTCTGCCGGACCAGGGAACTTAGAGGGCTGTGCTCTTCAGGTTTAGCACAAGTCATCGTTAGGTACAACTTCCCCAAACTGGAGGTCCCAGGCCTGAGTTCGATTTTTTGACTTGCACATAGCTGTGAAGAACAACGGTCGATTCTCTCGCGAACTGACTCTTAAGACGTGGTTTATGTAAATACCAACTTCCCATATGTACAGTTGCCCCAACTTCGTTGGATCTTTGAACTTTATATACCGTTGGATAGCCCTTCCCTCACATAGTAAGAAACCACATTTGAATTTTTCAATTTCCCACCCTCTTTTGGAAAACGGTTTTCCGACCATGACTTCTGAACGAAACAATATTCTGTAAAACTAAGCACACCATTGAATTGCTCAGGAAATTCTGCATCAGGTAAACTATAAACTTATTTTATGCAATGAATTTCTTGACCAAATGTATAAAGGGAAGAATGTTCCACTCCGCGGCCGGCCGCTTGCAGCAGCGTGGCCATGCGCTGCAATAAAATTTCGGGAGGGCGACCGAAATTCGGTCACCCTCCCGAACGTTCGGGAGGGCATACATGTAGCTGGGTTTTCGGCTGGGGGGGGTTTTTTCCAGATCCAAAATAGGGTTTCAGCACTATTTCCAAAGGGGGTTTCAGCGACCTTTTTTTGGTGTCCAAAAGTGGGTTTTAGCGACCTTTTTTTGGGCTCAAAACAGGGTTTTGAGGACTAAAAATCCGGTAAAAATCCTGTCAGAAGTGCAAAAATTCCCTATAAAACCCTATTTATTGGTTTAAAATGTGCAGAAAATCCTATTTTTTATTAAAAACGTGCAAAAAACATGTTTTTGCTTTAAAACATGCAAAAAAGCTCTATTTTACTCGACAGAATAGAGCTAAAATGCGTATCTGGAACCCTATTTAGAGATTTTGAAACAAAAATTAGGGCACTGAAACCCTGTTTAGGGTTTTTGAGACCCAAATTAGGGCTCCGGAACCCTATTTAGGGCTTTGAAACCCAAATTAGGGTTCCGGAACCCTACTTTGGGCCTCCAGAAACCCTGTTTAGTCTCTGTGAAACCCAAATTAGGGTTCCGTAACCCTATTTAGGGTTTTTGAAACCCAAAGTAGGGTTCCGGAACCCTATTTAGGGTTTCAGAAACCCAAAATAGGGTTCCGGCACCCTATTTAGGGTTTCAGAAACCCAAATTAGGGTTCCGGAACCCGATTTAGGGTTTCAGAAACCCCAAATTAGGGTTCCGGAACCCTATTTAGGGTTTCAGAAACCCAAATTAGGGTTCAGGAACCGTTATTAGGGGTTCTGGAAACCAAAAAAGGGGTTCGGAACCCTATTTAGGGCTTTTGAAACCCAAATTAGGGCTCCGGAACCCTATTTATTCTTTCAGGTACCCAAAGCAGGGTTTCGGAACACTATTTAGGGTTTCTGAAACCCTAAATAGGGTTCCGGAGGCATTACTTTGGGTTTCTGAAACCCTAACTAGGGTTCCGGAACCCTATTTAGGGCTTTTGAAATGCTAAATTACGGTATATAAGTCTTGAAACCCTGAATTTTAGCAGTTTGTAACCCAAAATAGGGTTTCAGAAAACCCCCCCCCAGAATTCGGCTGGGGGGGTTTTTTTGCCGAAAATCGGGCGTGGGGGGGGCTAAACCCCCCAACCCCCCCCCCCTCCTACATGTATGCGGGAGGGTGACCGACCCTCCCGAAAAACTCTTACGCGCCGTATTGCAAGCGAACCCGATTTTGGCCGCTCGCGAGAGTTTTTAACAAAAAAAATAAATAATCTCTGAAACAATCAGCTGATATCCGGCTGTACAACGGATAGAAACATGTATTTAACATACTATATACTGGTATGCGTTACTGATGACAAAACTAACGCATAAAACATACACATGCGCAGCCAAAATTTTGTGCATTTTCCTTGCTTGCTTCTTTTCTACTATGATTGACTCTACAAGCATGTAACTCAGATCTAAAAATCAGAAAAGAAGATACGTAGCTTTCAACTGATTAAGTAGAACCTTTTTTTCATTAATAATGATTTGCGTCCATCCACTCCGAGAAAAAGAAATCGCTGTTGGAGTAAATCGAAAAAAGACGATACAGTCGAGTCTGTGTGTTTACGCAAACTTTCAACTGTATAGCAGCCAGGGATGAGGGGGAACGGCGTTAAGATAGGAAGGGCGACGCCTACCGCTCAAATCGTGCGATACATTTTCTTTGCAGGCGCAAGAAATACCATGTATTTTTAGACGAAACTCGTTTTAGGAGGGACGATCCCCAGTGGCTGAGTAACAAACAAAATGAAATGTTATTATTGTATATTTCCCTCAATTTGTTTTAGCTTTCTTGCTTAATCTTCGCTCTCAATAATCGTGATACAACAATGAGCGGCCACGAGCGGCGAAAATCGGGTTCGCTTGCAATACGGCGCGTAAGAGTTTTTCGGGAGGGTGACCGAAATTTTATTGCAGCGCATGGCCACGCTGCTGCAAGCGGCCGGCCGCCGAGTGGAACACTCTTCCCTTTATACATTCTTGGATAAACTATAAACTTATTTTATGAAATGAATTTCTTGACCAAAAAATTTTGAATTTATACTTTCATAAGCACAAATTTTTGGGTTTTTGACCGATTTCATGGTCTAAACCTGAGAGGCCACAGAATTTTATTCGTTGTTTTAGAAACTAACTCTATTTAGCATCGAATTTAACACCTTAATTTTGAAAATCGGAATGTATCCCTTTTTCGCTATTTTGCATTTTATGGTGCCCACTCACTCAAATCCACCAACTGTTGATCAACGGTTTTCGGCCATAACTCATGAACCGAGAGGCGCACATAAAAATCGAATGCACTGTTACTGTTAGACTCTACCTGAACCTTTAGTGAAAAAAGTTGGATCTACTTATTTTCCTTAGTTGATATAGCAATCATTCGCTTAGGTTTTTGATTATTTGTGGCTTATACGTGCGATGCCACAGAATTTTATTTGCTGTTTAGAAAACTAACTGTATTTAGCATTGAATTAACCAATTAATTTCAAAATCGGAATGTACCCCTTCTTCGCTATTTTGCATTTTACGGTACACACTCACAGAAGGTGGTCAACTGTAGATCAACAGTTTTCCGTCCATAATTCATAAACCGAGAGGCGCACTTCAAAATCTTCTGCACCATTCGATTCGCCATTAATTTCTGCATCAGGTGCGTCATCAATGTTACTCTACTTGAATTTTTAGTGCCAAAATTTGGGTCTTTCATTCTTGTCTGGCCATTGCCAAAAAGAAATTTGATTGGTTTGACGTTTTCTGCACGTTATATTAACTATCTAGCTATACACAGAACAGGGCAAACAGTTACATCAGAATCGAAAGATATGATCATATTGCTTATAACGCGGTTGTGGTTTTTTGAATACTGACTGAGCACCTTGCTGAAAATTGTGCTGAGTGTTTCACATCAGGCGCCTTGGTCAAAACCGTACCCAAAGGAGAAGGTGTAGTTGCATCTGATGAAATCCAGAGCTCTTTTTCTAATTTGATTCCATACATTACCTCATCCTCTGGCAACCAGAAAAAATCGTCTCCCTAAATGCAGGCAAATGTGTAAATTAATTGGATAAGGTTTGACAGCAAAATGTTTCTTCATAAGCAGATCCATCAATTGGTTCCTGGGCTGGTAACTTGCTTTCTGCAACACAGTCATCATCAAATTTTTTTCCGCTTTACAGTGCTGGAACTGAGCCCTCCTTCTCGAAAAGTAGGACGCTATTTGACGAAAGGATAGGCGTTCTTCATTACTAAAGCGTTTGTGGCTAACACCTTTTGGATCGGTCTTGGTCACTGTTCGCATGCAATTCTCAGCTTCGCGGGCAGGTACATTGGCATGTGGACTTTAAGTTTAGTCATTCAACAAACACACAGGTATGCGTTAGAAATCACCAAAAACCTAGCGTAACATAACGCCTGCTTAGTTAAGTTCAACTATGGAAAAGATCCAAATTGTGGCACTAAAACTCAAGTAGAGTAACACTGATGGCGCACCTGATGCAGAAATTGATGGCGAATGGAATGGTGTAGAATATTTTGAAGTGCGCCTCTCGGTTCATGAGTTATGGGCCGAAAACTGTTGATCTACAGATGACCACCTTCTGTGAGTGTGTACCGTAAAATGCAAAATAGCGAAGAAGGGGTACATTCCGATTTTCAAATTAATGGGTTAATTCGATGCTAAATACAGTTAGTTTTCTAAACAGCAAATAAAATTCTGTGGCATCACACGTATAAGCCACAAATAATCAAAAACCTAAGCTAATGATTGCTAATATCAACTAAGGAAAATAAGTAGATCCAACTTTTTTGACTAAAGGTTCAAGTAGAGTCTAACAATAACAGCGCATCTGATGCAGAAATTGATGGCGAATCGAATGGTGCATTCGATTTTGATGTGCGACTCTCGGTTCATGAGTTATGGCCGAAAACCGTTGATCGACAGTTGGTGGATTTGAGTGAGCGGGCACCATAAAATGCAAAATAGCGAAAAAGGGGTACATTCCGATTTTCAAATTAAGGTGTTAATTCGATGCAAAATAGAGTTACTTTCTAAAACAACAAATAAAATTCTGTGGCCTCTCAGGTTTTTTAGACCATGAAATCGGTCAAAAACCCAAAAATTTGTGCTTATGAAAGTATAAATTCAAAATTTTTTGGTCAAGAAATTCATTGCATAAAATAAGTTTATAGTTTACCTGATGCAGAATTTCCTGAGCAATTCAATGGTGTGCTTAGTTTTACAGAATATTGTTTCGTTCAGAAGTTATGGTCGGAAAATCATTTTCGGCGTTTTCCCATCGTTTTTCAAAAAAGGGTGGGAAATTGAAAAATTCAAAGGTGGTTTCTTACTATGTGAGGGAAGGGCTATCCAACGATACATAAAGTTCAAAGATCCAACAAAGTTGGGGCAACTGTACATATGGGCTCATGGAAAAGTCGGTTATTACAGAAAACCAGTCTTAAAACGTATTGTATAGATTGATTTTATTGGCCCTCCCTCAAACGATTCGGCAGTTGTGTTGGCTCACTAAGTCACAGCTTTTATATTAACCTTTCAAACTCACCTGTGCCATATGGCACAGATTGCAACCACCAAAGACACAACAAATGAGTTTGTCGTGAAATTTTTGTGTTCGCCAGTTTTCGCCGAACTACCCCCGAACACAAGACGAGCACATGTGTACATGTGCGTTGTAATAAACTTTTTTTAGAATAAAACCGGTCCGGTTTCCATCCACTCACTCACCAGAATTCTTGCTTTTGTCTATGCGCTGCTTGACGGAGATTGGCAGGGGCGGACGCATGGTCGGACACGGTATTTTGCTAGGCCGTTTGCTGAAATCGACAGACAGACCTGCGAGTGGATAAGTAGAATACCAGAAACAATAAACACTGAAAGAGATTCGCATTATATAACCCACACTGGTCTAACCCTTTTGTCATTGTTGTTTGTTAAGTAAAGCGTTCTCTCTCTTCATTTGGCTGCTGTTGTTGAGCGATCACGAACTGCTGCATCTGCTGGCGTTGTTGTTCGAGTTGTTGTTGATGTTGTTGTTGTTGTTGTTGTTGTAGAAGGACTTGTACCAATGAAGGCTGTTGGATTGGGGTTTCGGCAGTAGTAGGTGCTGAGGGTGGATGAACGGGAGGAGCATCTGAGAGGTTGAGTTGACTGACGGAGAGATGCACTGATGAGTGAGAAGGAGAACGGGAAGCAGTCGGAGAAGCGTGGTAGGACTTGGGAGACGTCTTGCGGCGGGTGGAACGAGTGGCTGGCTTCTTGGTTCGAGGCATGGTGGGCTTGGTCGGAGAACAGTAGCAGTAGAAGTGGGCGTAGACTTTGGGTGCGTACAACACAACACAACAAGTTTGGTCTCGGCACCAAATGAAGAGAGAGAACGCTTTACTTAACAAACAACAATGACAAAACGGTTATATAATGCCAATCTCTTTCAACACCTAATCCCAATCATACATGTAACAAGTCATTCGAAGGGGAAGGGGGGTTGGACACCAAAAAACGCTCAAAAATGGAAAAAATCGCATTTTTTAGCTAAAAATCGCCAAAAATCGCTAATTTGGGCTGAAATACAGTTAAAAAGTGCCGTTTTGCAGGCGATTTTTTGGAAATTTCTTTCTTAAATTGTAAAAAATCGCAAAGATTTGCTCATAAAATTACGTGCCAGAAAAATCGGATGGGGGTCGGGAAAATCGTCTCGGGGTGTCCCATCCGGGTGGGGGGGGTCTGGCCTAAGTCGGGTGGGGGCAGACCCCCCTGTTACATGTATGTCCAGTATACGACACCTACAATACTTGCTAATCCGGCTGAGCCAAAAATTGTATTTGAGAGAAACATTCTGTACTCATTAGAAACGAATAAAGGATAATTGCATAACTACTGCTAATTATTAAGTTATTGACTAAAAAAGACTTTCTAATGCTAGCGCTTATATTTCCGGTGGGAATTATAAGGTCCAAATCAGTATTGAATATTGATACAAAAACCCAACACTCAAAACCTGAAAACACTCCAATCCTACTACATGTAATGTCATAACTGATATTGACGGATTATTAATTGTTGCAAGCATACATGTAACAGGTCATCCGCCGAAGGGGGGAGGGGGGTCTGGCGCCGGCCGGGGGGGTCTGAGCCAAAATTTTGGGAGGGGGGTCGGGCACTAAAAAACGCTCAAAAATCTAAAAAAAATCGCAATTTTTGGGCTAAAAATCCTCAAAAATCGCTAATTTGGGCTGAAATACAGCCAAAAAGTGCTGTTTTACAGGCGATTTGGCAATTTTTGTGTCTGAAATAGCAAAAAATCTAAAAAATTTGCTCAAAAATTACTTTCCAGGAAACTCGGAGGGGGGGGGGTCGGAAAAATCGTCTCGGGGGGGGGGGGGGGGTCCCATCCGGGGGGTCTGGCCTAAGTCGGGTGGGGCCAGACCCCCCTGTTACATGTATGATTGCAAGTGAGTCCTATTCTAGCACTAAAAGTCACTCAAACACGGCAAACAACCTAATTTCAGGGCAAGAATCGGTCAAAATAGCGGTTGTTGCAGACCAAAACGATCAAAGCAAAAAAGCAAGTACAGAAACAAAGCACATACACTGTTGGCCAGCGACGTTGGTGATGACCAATTAGATGCTCCATTTCCTGGATTATGTCGATCGTCTGATGCGTATTGTCTACTAATGCAGAAACTAGCTTCTCCATAGGACATCGGTCCTCCTGAAAATATAGTCTTCTGACTATTTTTTCTACCGAGACACAAGCTGGGTTATTTCTTAGATAGAATTTCGAAGCTGTAAATACAGGGTCGGGTATTTATCAATCCGGGATTTTGTTTTTGATTTAGTTGAAATTATAACCTAACGTGCAGACAAGCTCAGAATTTTTAGTCTCAAAATTTCGGCCAAGTCTGTCACTTCAGCCATTAGTTATGCACTTCCAACTGACTCAAACTAACGGCGGACAGGTGCCAGTGAATAACTTGTGGTTCAGCTAACAGACGTGCCCAAAATTTTGAGGATCAAAATAAAATTGTGAGGTTGGTTGCGCTTGTTGTTCTAGAATTGCAGCGAAATTGATTGGCGTACAGAAACGTAACAGCAAGACAAAACCCCGTATGTATGTACATTATACGTATACGCATACGTTACATGCATGATGGGTCATCCGCCGATTGGGGGTGTGGGGTCTGAGCCCGAATTTTAGGACAGGGGTTCAGTACTAAAAAATCTAAAAGGCGCAATCTTGGATTAAAAATCGTTAAAATTGGCTAATTTCGGCTGAACTACAGCTGAAAAGTGCTATTTTACAAGCGATTTTAACAATTTTAGCGTCTGAAATTCCAAAAATTGTAAAAACTTGCTGAAAAAATTACTTGCCAGGAAAATCGGATGAGGGTCTTGAAAATAGTCTGGGTCCCCGATCGGGGGTCTTGCATATACCGGTTGGAGGCAGAGCATACATGAACCAGGGATGAGGGGATTTTACCCCTGTCGCCGGTCAATACCACTTCCTCGGTCGGTCATACTGCCCTCGCCGGTAGGCGTTACCATACATGTAACAGCTCCGGGTCGACCTGGGGGAGGGGGGTAGGAGCGCTTTTTCTTCAGTTCGAGGGGGGTTCGCACAGAGGTTGTCCAAAATTTCAAAAAGCTCCAAACGCCTGGAAATGCATTTTTAGCACGTTTTTTTAATAAGGACGCTAAAAATCGCTATTTTAAGCTGCCAAATAGCGTTCTAGAGCTAAAAAGAAGCAAAAAAATGACAAAAAGAGCTTCCAAAACCCCGATTTCTCTTAAATATCAGCAGTGGGAACGCCAAATTCGGTTTCCAAAGGCTTTTCAAGCGAATTTTAGGCTAAAAATTGTAGGATTCTAGCCTAAAGAGGGCGCTGTTATCGGGCCGACGTCGGCCCCTTATAAGCGGCGCGCCAGCGCCGTTACCTCACTTCGCTCGTTTATTTCGTTTGTGTCCCCCCCACCCGCCTTATTGTAGTTATCTTGGTTTGACCTATAAGCCCGGTTGTTTTTCGAGGCAGCCTGGTCTCGGTCTCCTGCATTCCATTTCATCGGCTTGCTATGTTCAAGTGCTCAAGATACGGCTAAAAGTCCAGCGGTTTTTTGGGCCGAGGCGACCCTTGGTACAGCTGCAAGTTGGGCATTGTGAGGGCACCATGCAGACATGGGCTAGCATTTCGGCTGAGGGGGGGGTAGAATTTTTAATTCTTGAGGGGGGGCTGAGGGGGGGTAGGAGCGCCTGAGGGGGGGTTGAGGGGGGGTAGCTTAAAAATTCGATTTTCCGCAAAATAAGCGCTTTTTCGGCATTTTTACGTCAAATGGTACGGTTTTCTACTGTTTTTGACAAAATTTAGTGCATATTCTTGCAAATACTGTTTGTTTTTAAATATCACATGCTAGAAAAAACAATCGCACTAGGACGGTGTATCACTTTCCCTTCCAATTCGTTTTCTTCTTCGTATTTAAATCCTTCATCAAACACTCAATCTGCTGCGGCTCCTAGCAGTGGCGTATCCAGGATTTTGGAAAGCGAGGTGTAAAATTTTGAAAGTACCTGGTTGGGCCGCTGCCCAACCGGGGTAAGAAAATTTAACAAAATTAGGCTTCAAAAACGCGTTTAAAACGCATTCCGAGCTTAAAATTAACAGAAATTACAAGTTTTAGTAGTTTATAATGGCCTGGTTGGGCTTCTGCCCGACAAGGGTGGGAAAATTTTGAAAATTTAGCCTTCAAAAAGGCATTTAGAAGGCATTCTGAGCACAAAATAGACAGTTTTAGTACATAATTCATTAGTTTCTTATATTTTTGACAGACTTTTTCTTCCTACCTCGACCGCAAAGGGGGTGTACCCACCCTACACCCCCTGGATACGCCACTGGCTCCTAGAGATGTGCCTGAAAAAGCTCGGCTCGGCTCGCGAGCCCAGATCGAGCGAGTTTATCAATGTTAGAAAGCTCGCGGTCCGAGCCGAGCCCAGAACGCGCTATAAACTTAAAAATGTCCAAAATTTAATTAAATTTTGAAAATATTGTGCTTTTGGAGGCTAATTTTCGCTTAATTTCAATGTTTGCTACATTATCTTAAGCTATCAACCATAAAAATAGTGTAATTAATTAGTAAGGAAAAGGCTTAGATATTGATTTTATGGTTGTACGTGTAGTAGTTGCAACAAGCTCACGACCAAAATGCTTTTACTTCTTCCTTCAGCACCTTTATCTGCTCGCTTTCACGCTTGTCAGCCAACGATTTCTGCTTGTCAAAACGATCCTGGGATTTTCTGAAGTAATCGGCTGCGTCATTTCTTAAAAACAAGCCGCAAACAAACCTTAGATTGGCGAGCTGCTCGTCCCGATAACTCTCGAACTCTTGTTTGTCCCGAGCCAATTGCTCCTTCTCGAGCTTAATTTCTCGGTCGCTCTCTTCTCGTTTTAGTTGCAACTCTTGAAAGACCTTCAAAATTTTTTCCCTTCCAATTCGTTTTCTTCTTCGTATTTAAATCCTTCATCAAACACTCAATCTGCTGCGGCTCCTAGCAGTGGCGTATCCAGGATTTTGGAAAGCGAGGTGTAAAATTTTGAAAGTGCCTGGTTGGGCCGCTGCCCAACCGGGGTAAGAAAATTTAACAAAATTAGGCTTCAAAAACGCGTTTAAAACGCATTCCGAGCTTAAAATTAACAGAAATTACAAGTTTTAGTAGTTTATAATGGCCTGGTTGGGCTTCTGCCCGACAAGGGTGGGAAAATTTTGAAAATTTAGCCTTCAAAAAGGCATTTAGAAGGCATTCTGAGCACAAAATAGACAGTTTTAGTACATAATTCATTAGTTTCTTATATTTTTGACAGACTTTTTCTTCCTACCTCGACCGCAAAGGGGGTGTACCCACCCTACACCCCCTGGATACGCCACTGGCTCCTAGAGATGTGCCTGAAAAAGCTCGGCTCGGCTCGCGAGCCCAGATCGAGCGAGTTTATCAATGTTAGAAAGCTCGCGGTCCGAGCCGAGCCCAGAACGCGCTATAAACTTAAAAATGTCCAAAATTTAATTAAATTTTGAAAATATTGTGCTTTTGGAGGCTAATTTTCGCTTAATTTCAATGTTTGCTACATTATCTTAAGCTATCAACCATAAAAATAGTGTAATTAATTAGTAAGGAAAAGGCTTAGGGGATTTTTTGGGGGTTTCAGGATTTTTGAGAATTTTCTTCTTCGGACTAATGACTGAATGTTATTTTTTGTATCTAGAAACATTTTACGCACGCAAGTACAGTAACAGTGAATTGATATGGAACGGGGATGAAAGAAGGGAGAAGTAACACATGCACGTGCATTCATCTCATTGGAACTACCGGTATACAGCAAATTAGCCTTCCAAAATGATACAGAACCATACCATGATACATGTGCATTAGGTAAACAAGATAAAAAAACTGTAATTCTAACTGTAACATGTCAGGCGTTTTGTCAGTGATAAGCACAATGTTTCGACATCTGCGGACTTGTTTGAAGCACTGACAAGTTATGGTGGAGTCAGAGGTTGCTATACGGTCCTGTCCTGGCTACTGTACACCCTAGAAACAACAGCATCAAAGAAAAACATGACTGGCCGAAGATGGCAGAGTTCAATAACTTCGTTTATGAAGGTGAAGCAATTCGGGCATTCAGGGCATACAGCCTTGGCGCTGGGTGCATTTTCAATCGTCGTTAGAAACTCAGAGGTCAGATGCTTTCGCAGACAGGCCTGGAGGTTCACAAAGTAGAGGCACCTTCTGTGAGAGAAGGCCGCATTCCAATCAGTGTGTTAGGTCTGAACCACCGCTTAGCCCGGCAATCTCAATTCTTCTACAATCACAACAGAGGAAGATACGTACTGCTGAAGATTCAGACATTCCAGAGATTGACCAACAGCCACTTGCGATGTACTTCTGTGACAAGCCCTTCTGTGAGGCTGAGTTTCCGACAGATGGACAGTTAGACGCCCATGTGATCAGTGGGGAATGCGAACTGTTCGTTGAGAAAAGAACAACGTATGATGCAGCTCGCGATATTTGGGCCGAGAAAGTTAGCGAACTAAAAGAAGCTCGAGGGCAAGAGGTGGCAACCTCCCAAGAAGAGCTTGACAATCTGCTGCGAGTTGAATCTGTAAGCTCTCAAGACTATGTGCCAGAATCTCAGGGTTGGGCCTTGCACAAAAGAAAACCACCTCAAAAGAAATCAGGGGATATGAAGTCCTGGCTCACTGAGATTTTCGAAAGGGGCAAAGCTACTGGTGAGAAAAGAAACCCTGAAGACATTCGTAGAGAGATGCGCTCTGTGCTAGCTGAAAATGGAGAGCGCAGGTTCAAACCAGCAGAATATCTGGACAGACGATAAAAGATAAAAAGGTAACTCTACACTGTAATACAGCACTGTAATGTTTTCTGTATAAAAACAGCATTGATACCTTTGGCAACTGAAAATGACATACTTGAGTATTACAGCAATTTATACTGTAGTTGACTATGTTTCAGCTTTTTTCAACAACTTGCTGCAAAAGACAAATGCTTGCTTACTAGGCAAGCTCAACAGAACGATGCTGATGATGATCAGGAAACAGCAGAGGAGCTTGCAGCAGTCGAGCATCGCGAACAAATTTTGGTATGCCGTACGTATAGCATTTGTGTATATCATGCATGTAACAGGTCATCCGCCACAAGCGGGAGTTGGTGGCCTGGCGCAGGCCGGGGTGTCTGAGGTCAAATGCTGTGGGAGGGTTAGAGTACTCAAAACGCTCATAAATCGCAGTTTTTGTCAAAAAATCGTGAAAAGCGCCATTTTTTGCTTAAACGCAGGTAAAAGTGCTGTTTTTTGCTAAAATTACTTGCCCTAAAAGGTGGAGGCGTGGGAAAAATCGCCAAAGGTCCCCGATTTGAGGGTCTGGCCTATATGTCTATCTATGGAGGACAGACACACAAATATTCAATCCGCCGTTATAACTTCTCCTCACATTACAGCACTCAGTAGACATTGCGTTTGAAGTTCGTTTAAAGCATCCAGTCTTCTTGGAAGGAAGGAATCTCTGCGAAATGAGATCTGACCAGAAGCTGGATCAGCTTACGAAAGCACAGTTATGTCAGGCACTCCTCAACCATGGTTCGGTACCAAAACGGAGCCAACAGAAGAATGCACTTCAAACTATGTTAGCAGATATTTTGGATGGTTGCGGCTGTGTCGAGGAATAGAATTACAGTTTTTGATCTTGTTTACCTAATGCACATGTATCATGGTATGGTTCTGTATAATTTTTGGAAGGCTAATTTGCTGTATACCGGTAGTTCCAATGAGATGAATGCATGTGCATGTGTTACTTCTCCCTTCTTTCATCCCCGTTCCATATCAATTCACTGTTACTGTACTTGCGTGCGTAAAATGTTTCTAGATACAAGCTCAGTACTACATCGTTCTAGAAGTTTTTAGAACACTTCATAGCAAAGGCACAGAAGCATGCGCAACAATTTTGGATTTGGTTTTCTCTCCAGCGAATTAGATAAATAATACCCAAACACGAGTTCATGAATCATGCAGAGTGTAACAAATAGAGCAAGAGATGACTTTTTCATTGATTGTTGGTTGAAACGGTGGTGCCCAAGTGATAATTTGCTATTTGTCTAATGATTTAGCGACCGGTTAAAGCGGTCAGTTGCAGAAAAGGCGCTCCGTGGCCGACCAATTGACTTTCAGAGGACTAAATCGATTCCATTCTCAAAACACATCATTAGGGAAAACGGGAAACAGTTTGAAAGTGATTTGGATAAGGAAAATGCGCTAAAATTTTGTGTTCATATCTTACACCCCCCCTTTGGAAAATCCTGGATACGCCACTGCTGAGGAGGGTGGGATTTGGGGTTTGTCAGCCGGGGGCTACGCCCAGCAGTGGAAGCGGTACGTAGTGGTACCATAGCCTGACTGTTATTTACAGGGTGGGCCAAGTCAACAGATTTTTTACTGCAGCAACCATAAATCTCTACCGATAGATAAACACTAACTACGTGTGCAGACTCACCTCTTTAAATCGTAAAGCGCCAGGGAGAGTAGTGGGTCGAACAGTTGTAATGGGTATTACAAAACGGCGTCTGTTACTGGCAGTTTGTAGTTTGAGCGAAACATCGTTCGCCTCTAAAGAAAGCAGAATACGTAGGAGACACTTAAGAGTCAGTTCGCGAGAGAATCGACCCTGCTATGTGCAAGTCGAAAAATCGGCCATCGCTAAAACTCAGGCCTGGGACTTCCGGTTTGGGGAAGTTTTACCTAACGATGACTTGTGCTAAACCTGAAGAGCACAGCCCTCTAGGTGCCCTGGTCCGGCAGAGCCAGCCCTCGGAAGCAGGGTGGGCAACCATCAAAATCGGACTGTCTATAGGTCATGTTTGACTGAGTGTCACTTGCGATCCAAAGCAGCTAGAACGTTGTGCTTGGTGCCAAGCGAATCGTCATGACATGGGCTTTCGTTTGCCGCATGAGTAGTACTGTTTTGCTGTTTCGTTCTCTAACCACGACATCGAATGTCAAAAAACCCGCAAAAAAATTTCATGGCGAAGTTCACTAAACTAGATTTTTCTCAAAAATAAAAAAGTTGCCCTCGGGATTTTTTTATTTTTATAGCCCTGTGAATTGCGCTTCTAACGGTGTATAGAAAGTGGCAAAAACGCATGCCTCTGCATATCAAATTTCCACTCAAAGTTCAAAGATAACCAAAAATTCGCTTATTTACCACTATTTAAGCAAGTATTCCATGCCTATGTATGTACAGGGTGTGCCAAAAAAAACAACCCAGCAGATTTTTTGCCGTAGCAACCGCAAATCTCAACCGATTTGAATGAATCCTATTTTAAATGAAAGATAAATAAATTCTTGAAAGATTGATGTAACGTTTATTAAGATAGCCTGCTTAGTTCCTGAGATATTTGTCCTCAAAGTCAAAACATTGATTTTGGCAGTGAACAAGAGGGATTTTTATGTTATTCTGCACTTCGTAATAAAACGGATTCCTGCTACTGCTAAGGGCTATTGGAGGCTTTACTGGTGACACAGAAACTCGGTTTACCTTAACACTAAACTATCATTAGCCCCAGCAGTAGGAATCTGCTTTATTATGAAATGCAACGGAATCGCTCTTGGTCTTTGCCAAAATCTGTTTCGACTTAGAAGGCAAATATCTCAAGATCTAAGCTGTGAATCTCAATAAAAATTGCACCAACCTTTGAAGAATTTATCAATCTTTCATTCAAAAAAGGATTCATTCAAATCGGTTGAGATTCATGGTTGTAAAAGTAAAAAAATCTGCTGGGTTGTTCTTTATCACTCTTGTTCATTGCCAATATCTCAGTTTTGACTTTGAGGACAAATATCTCAGGAACTAAGCCGCCTATCTTAATAAGCGTTACATCAATCTTTCAAGAATTTATTTATCTTTCATTTAAAAAAGGATTCATTCAAATCGGTTGAGATTTGCGGTTGCTACAGCAAAAAATCTGCTGGGTTGTTTTTTTTTGGCACACCCTGTATGTATGTATGTATGTATGTATGTATGTATGTATGTATGTATGTATGTATGTATGTATGTATGTATGTATGTATGTATGTATGTATGTATGTATGTATGCATGTATGTATGTATGTATGTATGTATGTATGTATGTATGTATGTATGTATGTATGTATTTCAAACTTGCTGTCTATCATAAAGTTATACATATATTTTTGAAACCATCAATGTACTGAAGGCACACATTGGCACTCGCACTGGTCAGACATTTCACAATGACTCGATAACGTTAAACCAAGTATTCCAGGTTAAAGCAGATCTCACATCGTAGTAATAATAGTAGATGTGGCTGTTCTTGCAAATTGTGGTCTGATAGATTGTTTCAATAAACCTAGAATGATTTAGGGTAATGAACTATGATTGAAAACCAAAGCAGTTTTTGGTTGTGATAACATACCATGCATCCCAGTCTTCATAATCATCAGATTGTTGGGTTACAAATATCTGTAGCTTTCTGATTTGTCCAATGTCAAAGTCATCAAGTGTAACGGTGTGGTTTGATGATGGTAAAATATAGTACGGCAGTCTGGCGACAGCCTTCCTCAGACTCAGAACATTCCCTCTTCCTTCTGTGCCTTCTAGAGTAATGTATGCTTTACGCTGCCAAAATGATACTCCAGCCCAATGAGCTGACCCAGTCAGTATTGAAACGATATGTTGACCTGTGTAGAAATGATTGATTTGTATATAATCTGTATGTGCACATTGCATAGAACTTACATTTTGATCTGATCTTTGCCCGGGCAGTATAATCTGACATGTTCTTGTAAATAAACATAGGATGTAGCTGAGGAGCTTGAACTGGTGACTTCCAAAACCATTGGTTCACTGTGAATGAATAAGTGAGATTTGGCGTTTTCATTACTGCATATTGCAGAAACAAGGCATCCATAGATGAGAAAAACTTTACAGTCACATGAACGATCTGAAGCAATCAGCTTCACTTCGATTCCAGCCAATTTCTGAGTCTGAGGAAGGCTGTCGCCGGACTGCTGTACTATATTTTACCATCATCAAACCACACCGTTACACTTGATGACTTTGACATTGGACAAATCAGAAAGTTACAGATATTTGTAACCCAACAATCTGATGATTATGAAGACTGGGATGCATGGTATGTTATCACTACCAAAAACTGCTTTGGTTTTCAATCATAGTTCATTACCCTAAATCATTCTAGGTTTATTGAAACAATCTATCAGACCACAATTTGCAAGAACAGCCACATCTACTATTATTACTACGATGTTTCCAAACTGTTCACATTTTTGCGCAAAACTTCAACACGCAGATCAGACAAGGACAGACGAGACAGTTCGCTATACAGTTTGTCGCACACTTTATCAACATTGCCATACAAACTCACCAAGGTGTCCACCACAGGCTGGTAGTTGGCTTCCACATCTGCGAAACCTTTCACTGACTCATAGGCAGCACCGTCGAGTGAACACTTCAAGTACTGCAGCTTCTGAACAGTTGGAATGGGTTGCCGGTCGACTGACACTGTGAATTGATCCCAAAAGTTCCTCCATTCAGTTGGATCACCCGAAAAATGTCGCATCTCGAGCTTGGGCAATCTCACAGTGCAGGCCATGGGAGCTGGCTGGGGAACATTTGGTGCCGCAGCCACTGCTTCAGCCCCGGTTAAGACCAAGTGTTGTCGCTCACGTAAAGACACCATGACAGTCTCGGCTTCTTGAAGCAGAGTGTTCAAGTCACTGATTTTGTCCACGGCAGCCAGTAGCAGTTCAGTGTAGGGGTGTGCCTGCTCAGAAATGAATTTCTGCATCACCGCTTCTTCCTTCGTCTGACCAGCAGAGTCAAGGCCACTCATCAAAGTGGACCACTCCTTCTCCTTCTCGTCTAGCCGGTCATACAGTCCTTGTAATCGATTCTTGGCGGCCAGAACTCGGAACTGGATGTTAAAGACGCGGTCAATGTTGCTGGTCAAAGAGTCATCCGGCAAAACCAGTGGGTCTGAGAAGGCCGGGCACTGTTGTAGAGCCTCATACAGGTGTTTTGAAGCGGGTCCAATTTGCTGCCGAATGGAGCCGGACATCGTGGAGGTGAGCGCAACAAATCAAGCAAAACTGCCGACCAATGAATTTCACTTCAATCAACCTTTTACCGCTGTCGCCATGTAACAACTTTATTCACTGTACAAAACAAGCACCACGCGCTCCACTTTCTCTCTTCTTACACACACGCAATACTCCACAAGCCGGCGCGAAACTCGCTTAAGAATGTAAACACATAAAACTGCTAGACACACCAACTCGCTACGCATTCAATTCATTAGAAAAGTAGCGACATAAATAGTAAATAAATAGGACTGGAGCACTGGCCAGACATGATGGGCTAGCATTTCGGCTGATGGGGGGGGGTAGAATTTTCAAATCCTAAGGGGTAGGAGCTCCGGAGGGGGCTGAAGGGGTGGTAAAGCCAAAAAGTCTGATTTTCGGCTAAAATTAAGTTTTTTTGGCTTATTTTTCGATGTAGGGATGCAACCTAATACAAAATACAGAATAGGATTTTCGGAACCGAATAATACCGAATAGTAGGAATCTGAAGGTTCTGAACTAGCTGAGTTGTAGATTATGCAATTTTCTCATAAATAAGTGATCTAAACACTGATTTTTATGGGATTTAGTCGGATTAGTAGTAGAATAGTAAGTAAATTCATTGATTATAGGCCACTCTGGTGCTGTCGATGGATTGACAGACACGGAACTTCACACTTAGAATGTCTGAACACAAGCACGAAAGCAGCAACCAGCCGTTCAACTGTGCGATGCTCTCTGCTAGTCTAAGCAGTCTCTGTAAATATTCGTTATAGTGCACAATGCTAATTGATGCTTACTTCTTGTAAGTACCGAGTAAGCAGAATGTTTATTCAATGCAAAAGTTTCCAACTTCGCTTAGGCATTGCTTGGGTTGGGCCGGCCCGATTTCCAGCTCTAATTCCTTTCAAAAAGACAATTCGGACGCCCATCGTTTGTGCGCTATGTGTAAGATGAACAGTAAAATACGTGTGCCAAAGATCCGAAAAATCGATTCAAAACTGATCAAGTTGTGTTGTTTACATAGTGTGCAACCCATTATAAGAAATTTTTTTTATTTTCAACTTTCAAGGCCTAAAAACTCGATTTGGGGTCCTTTTTTCTCGAAAGCAAAAACATTTCCATGAAATAAAATAGTTGGACACTTGACGGTGGGGGGGGGGTCAAATCGGTCCTGGAAGGGGTTCGAAAAAATGTTTTTCTCTGCAAAGCAGTCGAGTAGGGCATCATTTGAAAGAGAATACTTTTCTGATTCTAAATATGCAATTCGCAAGTTCCTACGATCATTTAGTCAGACTCGAAATCTGTGAGAGTGTCGAAAATGTGACCCTCTCAAAAATGGCCGGGAAGATGATAAAATGTGTTTTTAGATCAAATTATACCAAAATAGAAAATTTCAGCCAAATCGGAGACAAAAAGTTGAGATTTGTCTGGAGGTTAAAGAGCAAAACTCGATTCCTAGAGAGACCGGCTCTTAAAAAAGGGTTTGAGCTCCAATTGGAATTGAGGGTGTTTGCCATTCGATTTGTTGTAAGTGGTAAGAATTCTTTTGATGGATAATTTTTGATTTGAAGTACGTATTTTGAAGTACGTGTTACAGAGACGATGACCAGCAGTATGTTGAACTACGACGCGGTTAATGTGAAACACGTGATGAAACACAAGGTCTATTGTAACGCGTACGAACAGCTCATGAGTCGTGCGGCGGAGCCATTGTCAACTGAACCCTGTCGGGCTCAGCTGGGTCAACGAATTCCGCCAAGGAAGCCTGCCATTGTGAATTTTAGTCGCATATGGCCCTCGTCTTAATCACGGTGTACCTGCAAAAAGCCGTAATTTTGTTTTTCTGCTGTGTGTTTGCTCTAGGGCCCCTTGGGATCAACCGGGGGTCCGATGGAGCGATTTCTTGTTATTTGTATTATTGAAATGTGTTTGTGTGTGCTCTAGGGCCCCTTGGGATCAACCGGGGTCCGATGGAGCATTCTTGCTAGTTCATATTGTGTACGCATGTCTTTGTTTACGCTTGAGCTTTTATCATTGTTTGACTAAGCAGTATTTGTGTGTGTTGAGCCGGAATCTTGGGTCATGTCTTTTGAATTTAGAACTGCAATCTCATACTCGGATGAACATTTGACTAAATTTTTTGCAGGAAAGCGCATTTCTCTTGCCTGTTGAAAACATACGTACTACACATACTAAAGTGCAATTCTTTGATGGCAGCAATTTATCACTAAGCCTCAAGTAAATCTCAGAAACCTGATTATAAAGTTAGATACCTAAAGAGCATACTATAGAGCCAAAAACCTGCTTAATGAAATTTCTCATTCTTTCTGATGATTACGCAATACGCATTAGTTTTTGCAATGCGTATACGCAAACTCATACGCGTTTGTTATTGGAATCCGTATACGCATACGCATTTGAAAAATCCGGTATTAGACAACAGTAATCAAGACATGTTGGCGATCTTTCTTCACCATGACTATTGTGAAGCCCACTTGGAAATCCACACAACTCAACATGCGACTTCGTTAGATCCGATCTTTGTGGCAAGTCATTTTTGAGCAAATTTTTGCAATTTTTTAGAATTTCAAACACGATAATTTCTAAAATCGCTTGTAAAATTAAATCTATTTTAGCGGTATTTGAGCCCAAATTAGCGATTTTTTGCAATTTTTACAATTTTTCAGCGTTTTTTAGTACCCAACCACCTCCCCCCAAACGGATGACGTCATTTTGGCACAGCCCCCAGGGACTACAAACTCGAATCGCTGTCTGAATTGACTGCTAACCACTAACTACAAACTGAAAAGCCTGAAAGCTTGGACTACTAACCACTGACTACTAACTAAAATTTGGTTAGGAACTAGGTCCAAGTGGGTGGCGAACGGTAGCATTCTGTGTGTGACCGTGTCAATGATGTGGCGGCGCCTTGTTAATGGCACTTTGAGTTTCTGAGTTAGTGTTCATAAAGTTACTGACGAGGAGCGGTTGCTTATATTGTATTTCTAGCAGTTCTTCTATCGCGGTACGTAGTTTGTGACGAACCAGGTGGGCCAAAGGTCGGTCGATAGCGCAACTTTAGTAGCCGTACAGAGATCAGACGCTCAGTCCAGCAGTCAAACCAGTTTGCCAGTGTAGCCGCGGCCCCAGTTGGCGTCAGTCTTTCCTACTTTCTACTCAACCAGATATCAACGTTCCCAGCGATGTGGGAGTACCGTTTACTGTGCGCCATCTTTTCCTTTTTGAGAATGACCTTCTGGCCCGACGCTCGCCCGCGGAAATTTTCTGATTCAACAGAGAGACGCTGGCATGTCAGTTTTAACAAAGGAATCTATTTACAAAACATTGCAATTGTACCTTTCATTCATTTCGTGAATATTTAATTTGATCAATTTCTTTGCCAGAATGCTTCTCCGGTTGTGCTTTCGTAGGGCTTAGTAATTGTCTGCATGTTGTTTCACTACTTATTTTACTGTAGCTTATATCTTCCTGCTCATGTGCTGGTATTTGCTGTTGTAGAGCAAAATGAGAGTAAACTCAGTCAGTCAAATCATTCTATAATACAGTATAGATAAAAAAAAATGTCCCATCGCTTTTTCGGCCTTCACTCAAACGTTTCGTTCTCAGTCACTTCTTTACCGATTTGGCTCAAATTTTCAGCAAAAATTAACAACATGGTTGGCTAAGTATTCTGCAACTTTGGTGCGAAAATTCCAACGGAAAAAATTTTTTTGAACCGAAAAGTGAAAATCATAGTGGTCTGTGTAAATTCAAATTTCCCGCGTAATTACGGCGCTATCGCTTAGATAGCTGCAGGAATGATCGAGCTAACATTTGGTCATAACATATTCAGACGGCAGCCCTCTGGCTTAAGGGGCACTAAAATTGGGGAATTTCAAAAACATGACAAAATGTGACTTTTCTTCGTAAAAACGGTGAAATGACAATTCAGAAGATTTTCGATTTTCTAAAAACACTGTGGAGAAGGTTTCTATGATGTGAAACAGAGTTTAAATATCAGGTTCATTCATTTGTCGAACTTCCTGCTACAATCTGTGTTGATTGACAACTGATTCAGTGCTTTGATTCCAGAATGTACAGATTTCTTAACTATGGGATTTTCGATCATGTTTTTAAAATTCCCCAATTTTAGTGTCCCTTAAGCCAGAGGGCTGCCGTCTGAATATGTTATGACCAAATGTCCGCCCGATAATTGCTGCAACTATCTAAGCGATAGCGCCGTAATTACGCGGGAAATTTGAATTTACACAGACCACTATGATTTTCACTTTTCGGTTCAAAAAAATTTTTTCCTTTGGAATTTTCGCACCAAACTTGCAGAATATTTAGCCAACCATGTTAGTAATTTTTGCTGAAAATTTGAGCCAAATCGGTAAAGAATTGACTGAGAACGAAACGTTTGAGTGAAGGCCGAAAAAGCGATGGGACATTTTTTTTTATCTATACTGTATATATAGATATTGATTTTAGATGAAGAGTTCGTTAGACTCTATGGAGTGGACCAAACATCGTTGCTGCAAGAATGTACCACCCATGGGTTGGTACATTTCTGGGAGACTCGGTGCGTAACGAAAGACGAGAAGGAGCTCGTGGTCGATTTTTTCAATGGTCTTCCTACCAAAATCGTCGGCGAGCCAGCATTGGAGAAGCTGGAGTTGAAATTTTCTAAAATAGTGGCGGGATAAAAAATTTGTATCAGGATGCTCTATACCGGCATGAAATCCATTGCGATGGCCTTTCGCAACCTCAACTAATTAGCAGACTAGAAAGTGTAATTGGTAGACTGTGACGAACTAGATGATTACATCTGTTCGATGCAGTGGGATCCGGAAGATTGGGATTTCTTCTTGAATGACTGGTATCTTAACACCGAAGGCTAGTTAGCTGTCAATCTGTCTAACTAGCTTCTTACAGCCGATGGAAGTTTCAGATCACTTACGTTTATTCGACTCTACTATTAATTGCACTTTTCAGTCTGCTAAATCATTTTGTTTGATTGAAAGAGGACACGTCGGTAAAGCGCAACTTTTATGTATTATTTATGTGTGGTTGTCTACTCTGGAGACTGCTTCTTCAGTCCGACTCTCATCCACATCGTAACCACTTTGGTGCAATCCCAGTGGAAAAGGCCAAATCTGACTTGGGCTATTTTCAATCCTACATTCACAGTGAACGGAATCGGCTCCGTTACCGCATTGAGCAAAACCTGTTGCCAAGTCCCAATCGAGATGAGACGGAGCTAGACATTAAACGCCTGCAACTAAAATTGTCGATTATAGAAATGGAAACCACGTTATGGAACTGTGGACTCAGCTGGGATTGACCTGGTCACACAAGAACAACTGCCAGTTCGACTGGGAATGATGAAGCTTATTGACAGTAAGGTGGCAGTTGACCTACCAACTGGTTGCTGCGCTTTCATATCCTGATGCGCAGCCTCTCCAATATTCCTTGTACTCTTCAACGGGGGGCAGTATGTCGCGCATTTTCTATGTATACCTATCTTGTAGCCGTATCTATTGCCTGTCGCTAAACTAAACCCCTCAGTGTGGGAAAATAATAGTTTTGGATCAACTGATTAATAATAATGATACCTATTCATAAGTACAATTGTACATGTTTTTTTGTAAAGTGTTCATTTTCGAATAGGCGACAGTCCGATACAGATTCGAATGTATGTAGGTCAGCTATGCAATAATTATAAAATTATCAAGTTGATCTATAATGAGTGATCATATCTATAATCTATAAACTAATCTATCAAGATCTATAATCTATAAACCAATTTTCTTGGGTTAGTCAGAGTCAACGAATGACCCAGAACCGCAAAACCCTAAGGCTAGCCGCGACCTCAAAGTCTACTGAAGGCAAACAAATTTCGAGGACGAATACGAGTGTTAAACTGTTCCACATAATGTTATGCCGATTTGTAAATGTTTCCTTTTAACAGAGTAAACTTAGCAATTTTACTGTTGTATCCCACCCAGTTAACCCTCCGTACTCCAGTAAGCTTCGTCCTTATTGTTTCCGTGAGTAGTCAGACGGAATCAGCTGTAAAATGGCCATTCAGCCGCCGAAGGCATTGTCAAGTAAACGTCAAGTGTTTATCAAGTTGTTGTCAAGTACAAGTAAACGCTTGTGAGGTGAGAAAGTGACATTTGCTTGACTTGTAATTGACTTGTACTTGACATTTTACTTGTAAGGTGAGAAATTGGACCCTGCCCTCGGGGAAAGGGTAATCAGACAGTTTAGCTTCTGAAAGTCAGCGGAAAACAACTTTTCTGAGCAGGAACTCTGTTTCTATCATTGCATATGTCCTGCCTAAAAAACGGGAAAATTTGATCTGTTATATCATCCAAAAATTGTGTCATTTAATCAATAAACAGTGGAAGTGGCACATCATTTTAAAACACATTTCTACCAGTATGACCAGTAAAAATGAATAATTTGTCCACATTTTGTGTTGATATTTTTTAACATAGATCTTGCGGCATAGTCAAAATCGCTGCAGGATTTTAAACTGAGTTTAAAAGTGGTGTGTTTTTCAATTTCACATTACAGCCTGGTATTACTACTACTCAAGGTCAAACCTAACGGAATCCCGGTTTGATTGAAATGTCCCTCCAAATAGCTAAGCAGATGGAGTCGGTAGAAGAGTTGCGGGAGTGTGGTTCACATTTTTGTATTTTAGTTTCCTTTCTTGCCTGTTAATACTTCGTTGTGTCTGTCCTGTCGTTTAGATCGGAGACAATCTATTGGATGCCAGCCATGCTACATTACAGCATAGTTTACATCTCGTTATAACATTGCTAAATGAAAAAAATGACAGAAGCAGCAGAGCTTGAAGAGGTGCAGGAACAACTTGTGGAAGTTGAAGATGTAGAGGAAACTGCAGTTCGCCAAAGAATGGCCAACGTTTTTGGTGAATGGACAGACATGCATGGCCGCAGCCATATCTCTAAAAATGTGTGAACACAGTTTTACTCTGGATAAGAAGCCCAAGCTCAAATACAAACTAAACTCAACACTTTCTTAACTAAGGTTTGAAAACAGTCTAGCTTGTTGACATTTATTCGGAGAATATGTTTACGCTTTTAATACTATACTGTACGGGGGTCCCTGGTTCATCGCCAAAATGATGATCTACCTATTCTTGGCTAATAAATATAAATTGCTAGGTCTTCATGAATATGGTGTGGGTATACTGTCGTATAATAAATGATACCTATTAGTTTCTTATGTATGTTGCAAGTCCTAAGCAATTTAATTGAAATAGGTTGAAATTTTTGTGATAAGCACAAAAGTTATAAATTATTTATATCTTGCAGTTTAGTAACAACTTATATGAACAATCCTATTAGCAACAGCACAAAGGACTATAGGGAAACTGATCGAAGCGAAACTTTACTCAGTACATTTCGAGAATCTATGTTGTAAGAAAAACTCTGAATTATTACATATCCTCACTATCAGAAATAAAGTCACTTTCTAGATGTCGAATTCTTCTCGCAAAAAATTTCGGACCATGTTCGCTTGCTCGCTGGCTACTTCAAGCACTACTTTTACTGCAATGCCAATGAAAGCCTCTGGCGGAAGCTGGGGTTTGTTACACCGCCTTTCTGCCGCTCTTTGACTTGAGCGCTTCATCTTTCTGTCGTTCGATCCTAAGCAGCAAGGGAACAGGATTTGTAGGAACCTCCCAACGCCCAGTCAGCCATCAGCGAGTAAACATACAAATCATTGGGCTCACAGCATGTGTGATTTGGTTATGTAAACAAAGTTTTCAAACTTGTGGCTGTGCGCAGTCTCCTATTTATTGATAAATGTCTTTCATTTGCTGTCCATTGTCGGTGAGCAACGATGCCTTTTCTCTGCACCAAAACAGCACTGCCAGGACCGCTGGCATCAGAATAAACTGTCTTCTCGACAACTACCATATTTTACACAACTCCACATAAAAAAGGTCAGTCTGAACACAACACTGAACTGATAGTATAGCGAAACGATGAGTATGTTTGTAGCCATGTGTGCTGTCAGCAACAGCATCAGTAGCAGGTACAAAGTTCATGATACCAGAAGTGAACAAAACGTAAAACTCCAAATTTTACAGGCGAGCTGAGCGATAGTTTAGTCATGCACCAGTTTGGTAATGTTGAAACGAAGATCTCCACGCGCGCCTTTCGTTTGGAGAGCCTCGAACTCTGATCCAGTAGGAATCAAAGTAAGAAAACGTTGAGTCAGCTGTTTCTCATCCCAACCTTTCGTCGCCTCTGGCCACCCTCCCTGCTTGGTTGCCAGAATCTTCTTGAGAGAATCGGTGAAAAAGATTGCTTTGAACAGTCAGGGAAATAACAACATATATGGTATCAGTGCTCATATATGGAAACGGTACCATATATGGTACCGGTACACCTTCAAGTGGTACCATATATCGTACCACTTCCTTATATGGTACTGGTACCATATATGGTATCACCTGAGGCCTCGATCGAAGGGGTACCATATATGGTACCAGCACCATATAAGGAAGTGGTACCATATACGGTACCACTTGAAGGTGTACCGGTACCATATATGGTACCGTTTCCATATATGTGTACTGATACCATATATGTTGTTATTTCCCTGACTGTTGAAGAACTCGAGTTTTCCGTCAGTCACGAGTGCCACTAGCGAATAGCCTTCAAGTCCCAATCATCCCTGCTATGTCTGCGGCGAGTACCAGTCAGTAGTTTTTCCGATCAAATTAAAATTAAATAACAAAATTGAATTGTTTTGGCCAAAATCACCAAGTAAATAGCAATTTAATAACAAATTATATTTCTCGCGATGACGGTCAAACAAATTAAAATTATATTAAATTTCGTAAAATTGGCCTTGAAATTTGATATAAATTTGATATGAATTTGATATAAATTTGCTTGGTTTGGGAGCTTCACTAAACAAAGTCTGGCTACAACACAACAAGTTCAGTCCAAAGATAACCTTGTTCGTGCTTATAGCAAAGATATCAACTCTTTATATGCTAATTTGTAGACCATTTGTCTCCATCTGAAGAATGGTCAACTCATTTTGGACTGGAACGATCCAGGTTTAGAGCTGTTTCCTCAGGGATTGGGTATTGATTTTAGCAAATTTATATTTAATTCATATCAAATAACAAAATTTGTATCAAATTAAATTTCAGAATTTGGGTACCAAGCAAATTAATAGCAAGTTATTTTCTTCTGAAGGCTGAGCAAGCAATTTAATAGTTATTTAATTTCAAAATAAATTTACTCGGAAACGCTACCACTTAGTGATAGCTTCCGATTATTCGGCAACACAAGGGCCAATGCAGTTTCTCAGATGAACACCTGTCCCTAAACACAAACGCAAATGATAGCTTATAACCTAAAAGAAATGAAAAATCCCTCTGACGATAAAGGACGACTGTATAAACTTGTTTTCCAGGAACAAGAAAGTGGAACAGGCGAAATTAACAGAAACGAAAATGGGGCCAACTATTCAGTGGACGGAATCGACTTCTCATTGAGTTGGAGCTATTTTTGGGCAGCGTGCCAGTTACCGACAGCCTAAAACGGAGAAAGAGAGTGCGTGTTTTGTGCGCCGGAGTGTGTACTTACTGAATTTGAAAAAAATCAGGATTTACTTACTGGATACTTACCAAGTTTCAGAAATTTGAGCTAGGCACACCACTTCCACGGGTGCCGGGTCCTTCGCACTGGAACAGATAAGACCATGCAGAATGTCCCTTCTCTTGGATGTTGGCGATCTATGGTATTCACGATGACTTTCCGTCTGGGCAGTGGGTTACCAACAAACTGTGAAGGTAGTCAGACGCAATATACCTAGCCTCCCCAAAGTTAGTCTTCAGACATAATGCGCTTGTTTTATCTACTTCCACTTTAGGCGCAGTGCAGCCTGCTTCCGGTTACCTCAGACATGTGGCGCAAGAAATTAATTGGTATGCTGGTTTTTTAAACGTTCTCACGTAAGTTTGAAGTTGTTATTAAAAGTCGCCACCTGATTCGAATGGAATCACACCTAATTTTTACTTGTGTGAATAAATAGACAGTCGATAATTTTCTGTGTCCTATATAAGCGCCGACTGTTGTCACGCAGATCGTGGCTTAATACGCAATTTCTGAGAGGATTCAGGATCTGATAAGGGAGCCTCCCCAAATTGGTCTGGGTCACATCACCGATTTTGCTCATTTTTACATATATATAAGTATGTGTAAAAAAACTGCGAAGCCCAAAGTATGAGCTCCGGTGGACCCCCCAGAGCGTCAGGGCCCCCCTCCAAAGTAGGGATGGTCGAGCCAAAAATCCAAAATTCAGGTGTCCACTTCAGATCAGCGTTATACACTCAACATTTGTGCTAGGTTGACATTCAATACACCAACAGATCCGCAATGACATGCAGATTTCAAAAATGGTATCTAAAATGCGCTTTAATCTCTCCGTACCGCTGTTTTTGACCAAAAATGCGGTCGAACGCCAATTTTTTTGCTTACTGACCGAGACATTGACCCTAACTTTTGCACCTTGGAATGACGGGACAGACGTAGATTTTTTATATTATTTTGCCTACTAAACCCGCAACGTACACACAAAATTTGGAGAAAATCATCGCGTGCCAACGGGTCGAAATTGGCTCTGGAAGTGTTGGACGAAAAAAATTTTTCGTTAAATTTTGACAAAAATTTATTCTCTCGGTCAATTTTTTATGCTGATGACGATTGTGACAATTGTTTTTGTGAAAAATTGCAATTTCGCCAGAAGCACGCCGATTTCTGTTTGTTCAGCAAGAAGGGATGATCTGTTCCTGTACTCGTTATGGGTGCGTCAGAGCGCATTTTGCCTCATAACCAAAGTTGTAGAGGAGCCCGAGCTCGGTACTGTGGTGCAAGCTAATCTGCGCAACGCGCCATGGTAATGCTATTTTGCGCAACGAAAAAAATCTGCTTTTTCTGTAGTTGGGATGGACGCGATTTTTTCAGTGAATTGTAATCTACAGACCTCGGGAATTTCAAAAATGTATTCATTTTGATTCTAGGTATAACGGTTCCAGAGATATACAGCGTCAAATTTGGCCGAAAATGCTAAAAATGGCCATTCTTGGCGATTTTCAGATTTCTGGGGGCAGGATTGAAATAACTCGGGGCCAACTCAACCGATTTGGCTGAAACTCACGGCTATCGTGCAAAATTTAGTTTTACATTGATTCTGATGCACAAGAGCCCTGAAAACTTGACCCTGATACCGTATTCCCGATTTTGCCAAGATGAGGTCATTTCTTCTTTTTCTGCTGGTATACAGTATAGTAGTTTAAGCCCACCACTCTTGTTAAAAATGTACTTTTAAGTGTTTTGAATCGATCTCAGGCCTTTCTGAAGCCATGCGGGTACTGTAGTATGTGGTCCCGGCACGAAAATAACTTTTTGTCAATTTACATTCTTCCTGCGGCAAGGAAATGCAATATAGAGTAGGCACTAAGGGTTTTCATGGTCAGGGAATACATTTCTGACATAACTATAATCAGACATGGGCTAGCATTTCGGCTGAGCGGGTAGAATTTTCAATTCCTGAGGGGGGGCTGAGGGGGGTAGGAGCGCCTGATGGTGGGCTGAGGGGGTGGTAAGCCAAAAAGTCCGATTTTTGGCTAAAATCAAGGTTTTTTTGGCTTATTTCTCATTAAAATAAGCTGGTCTGAGCTCATTTACACCTAATCCAGGCATATTTTTATAATACTTTTCTATACAAAATTCTTTCAAAAAATTCCTGAGGGGGTAGCGGCCGGCTGAGGGGGGGGGGGGGGGGTAGGTCAGAGCCTGAGGGGGGCAACCTCCCCTCAGCCCCCCTTTCCCCATGTCTGACTATAATCACTGGAGTACTGTATTTTGAGGTCCCGACACGAAAATTGTTATTTTGCGTTTATGCATGCCTGGTGTGAGGAAACGCTCTATGTAGCAGACAATAAAGGTTTTCAGGAGTGGGGAATCTATTTCTGACATAACCATCATCGCTTTACTGTACTTTGAGGTCCCGACGAGATCGTTTCCTTGTAACAGAAACACCCAAATAGCAAAACATAACATTTTCTCGTCAGGATATCAAAATACAGTAATCCAGAGATTATAGTTATGTCAGTAATGGATTATCTGACCATGAAAACCCTTAGTGCCTAAGGTCTTTCAGGGTTCTTATGCATCAGAATCGATGTAAAACTCAATTTTGCACCATAGCTGTGAGTTTCAGCCAAATCGGTTCAGTTGGTCCCGAGTTATTTCAATGCTGCCCCCAGAAATCTGTTAATCGCCAAAAATGGCCATTTTTAGCATTTTCGGCCAAATTTGACGCTGCTTATCTCTGGAACCGTTCCACCTAGAATCAAAATAAATACATTTTTCAAATTCCCGAGGTCTGTAGATTATAATTCACTGAAAAAATCGCGTCCATCCCAACTACAGAAAAAGCAGATTTTTTTCGTTGCGCAAAATAGCATTATCATGGCGCGTTGCGCAGATTAGCTTGCACCACAGTACCGAGCTCGGGCCCCTCTACAACTTTGGTTATGAGGCAAAACGTGCTGTGACGCACCCATAACGAGTACAGGAACAGATCATCTCTTCTTGCTGAACTGAACAGAAATCGGCGTGTTTCCGGCGAAATTGCGATTTTTCACAAAAACAATTATCAGAATCGTCATCAGCATAAAAAATTGACCCAGAGAATAAATTTTTGTCAATATTTAACGAAAAATTTTTTTCGTCCAACACTTCCAAAGCCAATTTCGACCCGTTGGCACGCGATGATTTTCTCCAAATTTTGTGCGTACGTTGCGGGCTTAGTAGGCAAAATAATATAAAAAATCTACGTCTGTCCCGTCATTCCAAGGTGCAAAGGTTAGGGTCAATGTCTCGGTCAGTAAGCAAAAAAATTGGCGTTCGACCGCATTTTTGGTCAAAAAAAGCGGTACGGAGAGATTAAAGCGCATTTTAGATACCATTTTTGAAATCTGCATGTCATTGCGGATCTGTTGGTGTATTGAATGTCAACCTAGCACAAATGTTGAGTGTGTAACGCTGGTCTGAAGCGGACACCTGAATTTTGGATTTTTGGCTCGACCACCCTTACTTTGGAGGGGGGCCCTGGCGCTCTGGGGGGTGCACCGGAGCTCATACTTTGGGCTTCGCAGTTTTTTGACACATACTTATATATATGTAAAAATGAGCAAAATCGGTGATGTGACCCAGACCAATTTGGGGAGCAATCCTGAATCCTCTCAGAAATTGCATCTTAATGTCTTTCACGTGGTCAGCTGACTGACCCAGATAGATAAGAAGTGACAAAAGCCCAACGGTCTGAGGTGTTCATTGTGAGTTTGTGTGCGCGTTGGCTGCGTTTCGTAATAAAAACCTGACTGATCGGTGAGCAAATAAGACAGCGCGTCGAACCACTAGTCTACTAATAGTTTCTCTCGTCTGCGGTAAGCAAGGGACAACGCAAAGTCACAACTGTAGACGAACACCACAGAGAGATTGGGTCGGAGAGCCAGTGCACTCCAGTTGCGCCACTGCTCCTCTCTATTACTAGTTCGTTCCCGCTGCTAAAAGAAACCCAAATCTCTGAGACCTGAGCTGTCCGGAGCAATCTACTGGTGAGTACTGATTTCTAGTTCTAATAAATAAATATATAAACAAACAAACGAATTTTGCTCCTTAATGCACTACAAAAGTTCTCCAAGCCGATAGCACTGGTCCGGCCGGTGCCGTCGAGCTCTACCCGAAAAATAAACAAAACGAAAAACTAAAGGAACCCTATTCTGGGTTTCAGAGAGCCTAAACAGGGTTTCGTGAGCCCCAAAATAGGGTTCCGGAACTCTAATTAGGGTTTCAATAGGGTTTCAGACGCCCTAAATAGGGTTTCAGAACTCTAATTTAGGTCTCATAAACCCTAAACAGGGTTTCAAAGCCCTATTTTGGCTTTCAAAATTTCTAAATAGGGTTCCAGAAACGCACTTTAGCTGTATATGTCGAATAAAATAGAGCTTTTTTGGCGCATTTTTAAAGCAAAATACAGTTTTTTGCATGTTTTTAATAAAAAATAGGATTTTCTGCACGTTTTAAAACAGTAAATTTCCTATTTAAAGGGCATTTTTGCACTTCTGACAGTATTTTACCCGATTTTTAGTTCTCAAAACCCTGTTTTGTGCCCGAAAATAATTTCACTGAAACCCACTTTTGGACATCCAAAATTGTCGCTGAAACCCCCTTTGGAAGTAGTGCTGAAACCCTGTTTGGGATCTGGAACCCCCCTCAGCCGAAAACCCAGCTACTGTACATGTATGGCCCAAGCAGGCGTCTTTAAACTACTGTGGAATACATATATGTATATGTAAAAAATACATATTATGTATTATTTTTGGAATACATATATGTGTATTATATGTTTATGTATTCCTCAGAGAATATGTTTATGTATATGTATTCTGAGGCCACTATGTATTTAAAATACATATTTGAAAATACATATTGAATTTCTGATGAAATGCTGCATTTTCAAGTCTCAGCCTGCCATCCATAGCATGAATTTACATTTTCTTATGATGCCAATGTCTGAATTTGCTCCAGTGGTAGAAAAACCACAGATTTGGTGTTTTAAATTAAGTAATACCATCACCGTGGAAAGTGATGCGAGGCGACCAAAAGGAGTTCTAATGAGGGAACATCTAGATTTTCCAATTCAATGGATAAATGGCAGGAGAAAAATGCTCTTTTCTTTTGCTAGTTGACCTAGACGAAATTATTGGCCATTGCGGTTTCGAAAACAAAGTTCATTGCACAGGTCTCCCATACAGAAAAAGACTGACTGTATGTGCAGGATTTTTAACAGAACTTAAATGTGGAAATTATTGCTAATTTGACTGACGTACTGAATCAATTTCATGCTAATCAGGTCCAAGTGTAGACCCTTTCTAATTTCATCACAAACAACTCTTTTAGCAGCATTTTTCAACTTAAAACCTGGGTTTGAAAAAATATGTATTTTATGTGCATATTTTTTGAAAAAATACATATACATATTATGTATATGTATTCGTCACCGGAAAACATATACATATATGTATATGTATATGTTATGTATTCCACAAATTCAATATTTTGCCAACAGTACTTTAAACTACTGAAAACAGATTATTTTTGTCAATTTTATGCTCAGAATACCTATTTGCAAGCGTTTCTTAACGCTAATTTTTCAAAATTTTCTCATCCAGGCAACTCAAAATTTTACAATCCGTTTTGGAAAATCCTGTGTACGCCACTGTAAATCTTTAGTGAACCACTAAATGTACAAGCAGTGCGTGCGCAGCATCACAGAATCAACCAAAGCCATTCTAGAACGCAATGCTGACTCCTGCAGCACGGTTAACGTCATCTGTTAATGTGATTGTTACAGATGATCTGTAAATGTACATTAGCATATCTCATTTAACGCACCATCAGTCAGAGGCGCCGCGCCGCATTATCACATCGTTACTACGCTAAATGCGATCTAGTTATGCGATCTGTAACTGTACGTTAGCAGATCGCAGTAACCGTATCTCATAAGACGTTTTCCCTGTGATGAGTGGTATGGTAGATGCATAAAATGTGTTTTCTAAATGGTAGATACATGTTACACTGCACTGCATTATGATTTTTAGGAAGGTCAATTCAATATCAGTGAAAGAGCTGATGACTGGTATGACATACTTTTTTGAAGGCGGGCCGCAAACAATCTATTGACTATGTGCTCTGGAGAGTAACAACCAAGATTGAAAAGGACAAGGAAGAATCCAGGGCCTCGAAAAAGCCTGCTGAAGTGCGACCAAAGATGTATTCGATGTCCAAAGACAAAACATGTCCTGCCAGCTTCAAAATGCAACTGACGGCAGAGCAGTTTTCCACCAGCATGCGCTGCTCAGTCTGCAAAACCCTTATCAACACGGTGCGTGATGCAGTGCGTGCTGGAGTGCGTCTCATTTCAACCTTCATAAAAACGCACTGCTGTGCTGAACTGCGCACGTTCTCTGATTTATGCACCAACATTGCCCAGAGTTCACTGCACGTCGTTCTGAAGAAACTCAGTGACTCTGTGCTCCCAGAAAGTATCTGCAAGTCGCTGAACTACTGTGAAAAGACAGCGCCTGTAAGCGGCGATCGTTGTGTGGTTTGCAACACTGAGGTTTTGGCGAGAGACCTCATAAAAATGACCAACAAAAAAGGCCATGGCCATGACTGACATTTCTCCTTCTCTTCCTGAATGCTGTGCAGGCGATGTAGGACTGCATGTAACGTTAATGTATCATGTTTCCTGTGTTTAGGCGCGCTCTATGGCACTCTTTATGCCTAGTGTATTGCGGCAGAAGAGATATAAGCCCGCGGCCGAATATATTCCGTTGAGCCGGTTTTGAGGCGCAGTGCTAAGCTGAGTGTGTACATGTGAGTGGGCCGTGCCGTCTAAACGCGGCCATATAGCCTCGGTAAAAGAAAGCTTAAACACAGTTGTCTGTCCGCCCATAACTAACAGGCGACCTTCTGTCAATGTGACATACAAAGTCAAGACAAACTTGTTTCTTGCATATATGCAACACGTTACTACTGAAATATCCAACCTGGCCCAACTTATTTCAAGTGTAATAAATTCTGATATATTTGCCATTGAGCTTGTGGGCTTGTCGGAAAGCCTCTACTTCTTTCAAAACAAGTTACTATCATCCAAAGCCTGCTTCCATTGTAGGCTGTGTTCTGGGAGCACATCACTAATCTCACTGACCATGGCACGTTCTTTCTCTGTCCGCAACACTTCTGAGTGGAACGCATTGTCAGTACTGTTGTTTGGTATTGGATTTTCGGTTTGTGTATGTGTATGTGTATGTGTATACACATTTACCTTCAAATGTGTATGGTAATTTGTGTATACACATTCAACAAAACAATGTGTATTTTTGTGTATATTTGTGTATGTGTATTGTACTGAAAATGCAAATTTTTTTGTAGATTTTCAGTCAGAAATGCTAGGAAAATCAAATCTCTCAATGTCTGCTGCTTGAAACCTTGGATAGCTGTGAAATTGAGTTACTTAGGCCATTTAAAGGCTTTATGAGGATATCTACTGTTTGCTACTGCAGCAAAAACATAGAAATTTTGCTTTTCTGTTCGAAATTTTATCGACTTTTGATGATCAAATACACATACACAAAAATACACATTTACAGTACTGTTTGTGTATGGTAATGTGCATCGGAATTTTCAATGTGTATGTGTATGTGTATGTGTATACACATTAAAAAATCAATGTGTATTTTTGTGTATGGTAAATGTGTATGTGTATACACAAACAACAGTAATTGTCAGGCAACATCTTTCCACGCCAGTAGTACCTCCCGTGAGACTGGCACGCGAATTAGCATAATTTGCGTGTCAGTCTCACGCCCAGTAGAGTGGCCTCGAATTGGTTAAACTCCAGGCTGCCTCCCACATAAATACCTATATTTTATAATTATTTCCTGCACAAAAGTCTACTAAAAATTGCTAGAGATGGTAGAGTCGGCCTGAAGAGGTACATAGCTCAAAGACATCAGAGCTCAAAGGTGGCAACACACGTCAGCCCCCCTGCCGCAGGTTTTCTATACAATGCATCACTTATAGTACGTACATGTATGTAGTACGTACATGGGTCTGGGTCTGGGTGATCATACCCCATAACCTGCCGAAACATCTCTGTGCACAGTTTTAAGGCTACCGTTCGGCCTTCTCTCTACTAGTTTTATAGCTGCGTCGGCCAGCACTATGCAGTTTGAAGGCCACCGTTCGGTGGGGACGCATTGGCACAGTTTTATAGCTATACAAATTCTATCTGTCCCAGTGTTGCCAGGTCCAGAGAGTCAAATCCCCCTAAATCACGAAAAAAATCCCCCCAAAATCCCCCAAAAAATACCAAATCCCCCTAAAAAATCCCCCCAAATCTAAATTCAATTTTGCAGCAGCAGAATGGTATCTATGCTGTTTGTGTAGTTAAAGGACGGTAAAATTAAAGCGAATTTGCAGTTGACTTCTTCCTAAAACTGCGATTATCAAGGTATTTGCCTAATTTTCTGTCAATTTTCTAAAAACGCACCTGAATGTGAAACTAAAACGAAAGTTCACCGTTTTTTAGAGAAACGACGCAAACACATGATCTACTGTGCTTCTACTTTCTACACAATCCTTGGTAGAAACTTCTGTAATAACCATAAAACATGAAGAAAAATAGGAACTCAGAAATCTGCCTTTCAGTGCGTACAGTAGACATGGCTTCTGCCAGGGTCTACATGTTATTCTCAGAAAAAAACGCGCTTTCCATGAGCCATGTGTAGTTTTCGAATTTTACTTTAGCTTTCCTTTTTTACTGTAACTTTTTTTAGTCAAAATGAGCCAGAGATAGATATGAATATTTTTAACCATTCAAAGCGAGTCCCCGACCCACTTTGTTACTTCCTGTCCACACAAATAATGTAAGTACATGTAATGTATGTGCAGCTTTCATTGTAGATTAATGCAAATTTTATCACTCACGACAAATTCGTGCCTAAAATTTAGGCTGAAATTTTTGAGTTTTCAGAGAAGTTAGTCAAATAGCTCAGGGCGCAATTCAACTGTTATGCAGCAAATTTTGTTTGATCTACCTAAAAAGGAGTATGAAAGAGCCAGAATCGATTCCTGTAGCTTCCTAGACACCCCTGACAAGGTTACCTGATCTACATCCTCTTGAATTTAAAATTTTATGCTAAAAACTATTTGATTTTCACCAATTTCTGGGCCAGATAGAATTCCCCCTAAAAACCCCCTAAATTTTAAAAAATCCCCCCAAACTTTCCCCCTAGCCCCCAAATGGAAATTTTGCCCCTAAATCGGAAAAAATCCCCCCAACTTTGGGGGGAATCCCCCCAACCTGGCAACACTGATCTGTCCGCTCTGAACAGTTTTAACGGACCGGCCTTTCCCGTACCAGCTGTATATTGCTACGGCTCTGTCCGCCAGTACTACGCAGTTTCAAGGCTACCGTTCTTTACTTCTCTGCACAATTTTATAGCTAACAATCTGTCCGTCGGCACTAAACAGTTAAGTGTCCGTGTGTACGCAGTTTTTAACGAACTGTACTAATTGCTCTCTTAACCTCAGCGCTTCGGGCGCGAACCAGCGGGCGCCGTTTCTACCGAAAAGGCGCTCGTTAGCGAGTAAAGCAAAGACAACTTGCAACGTTTATCAAGCAACTAATAAATAGAAGAATTAGAAATGAGCCGCAGACGCCATTCTGTCTTTCACCACAGTTGGCAAAAAAGTTTCACACAGTGCACAACACTGCGTCCAGTTGTGGAAGCGGTTGTGTCCCATTCCCTTCAGCAGGAGCGCTGCCAGTCTGTACGTTTCTTTGTCAACAGAGGACACTCCGTCCCACAGGTGTGCGTAATTTTGGCACGCCACACCAAAATCAGCATGTTCTTCTGCCCCATCTGCGCTCAATTTTTGGGAAATAAAAAGAGCAAATTTGCTGGTACGCGGCATCGTCTTTGTGCTGAACTGCAATGCAACCATCTAATTATAGACTACATCAAGTTCAAAAATAGGAAAACGCTCAGAATTCACACAGACGCAGTCAAACCAGGAACTCTAAAGAGAAAAATGGAGAGAGTATCTAACCGCCAGAGAAGTTCTAGTCAAAACTTTTAAAATCTACGATGAGTTAATTTCACACAAGTGTATGTAAAGCTCCAAATTGCAGACACATAAAACAGTCAGACCACGGTCCTACGACTGTAGAATGGGGCGGGGGGGGCATTATCCCAGCCAAACATCTCTAACGACTGACTAGATTGTTTTGACTCGCACTTATCTAGAGTGACCCTATCCCTTCATCAGAATGCGACCCCGCCAGACCTGTCTATAATCACATTAATTACGCGTAACGAAGGTAAATTTTCTATCCGCTAATACGTACAGTATACGTATTGTATGCAGACGGAATTGTAGGCTATCCGCGCGGCAAGTTTGTCGACCCAAACTATTTACCAGTAAGTTGTCCAACGTTAACTCAGCCTTTTAAAACCTTTTTAGGTTGCCAATCTGAACGCCGCTCTAAGAGGAACCAATATCTTTACAGCCGACCCCTTTCAATCCAATTTGTATAATACCGGCCTAAGCTACTCGACAGTCAACCTAGTCGCGTAGCTTTCAGTCAGGGTTTTACAGGGAACAAATATTCGAATATTTTGTCGCCGTACGTATCGAAGAGGGTCGCGGTCAAAAATCATTGCATTCACTCTTCATTTTTAAACTTTTATGTCTCTGGACTGACACTGACGCGACGACAGTTGGTGTAGTGGTTTAGGCCGGAAAGCCTTTAGGGGTTGCGTACTACTATGTTGTCTTTTGCTGCTTCTTCCTCAAGCCTGTTGATCACTGTTTCGAAACCGTAGTAGTCAAATATGGTATCACTTTATTACCGCATGAGATATGTATGGTATAGTCTGATGGGCACTCAATAATAGTAACCACTAACGCTGTTTGCGCTGTAATAAGACTGTGAGTGCACAGTATGAAACAAAAGGCGTTTGTGCATACTATCTATGAATGAATAAGAATGCCATCTACTGAAATGGACCAGACCCACAGAAATCTCTTGCTAATAAAAGATAACTAATAATAATAATAACTAAATTTTCTCTATTAATAACCTGATAAGAAGAGAAGTTTTCTTTTTGGAATTTTCTCAGGACTTTTTTCGAAGCGCCATTTTGTACATTTCACTGGTTCTAGTCACATTTACTCCCTGTTTCTTGCTGATGCATTAAGTAGTACCAACTGTCTATTAATAAGTGGTGTAACTGTTAGCCTGTAGTCGTTTGATTTCAGGATGAAAACTTGTTCGTCTGTATTCTGCTTTTTCATCTTTCAGGTGCCGACAAGTCTACTTGTTCTGATTTGACAACTTGCAGCGATTGTGTTGCACAAAGAAGTATTATCGATAATTGCTGGAAATCCAAAACAAAGTCTGTCTGACATAGTTTACGACCCAGACTTGGACGACCCTGCTGATGTGATCAGAGCACACCTGAGAGCCTCCATCTTAGATCGGTTGTTATGCCATGTAGTAGTTCAAAGACCATACGCTGAGCGTGGACAAGCAACTGGAAGACTGCCCAATGGCATAGGCTTTTGTTGCCTCCTCAAGAATCACTGTTCGCATCAAGGACTCATGGAATTCCCAAACACGCTGTATTATGGTGGTGCATTACACAATATCGACTCGATCGCCCCACTCACTGAAGTGTGGTGGCCACAACCAGACCTTCCCATAGTGATAGTTGACGTCAAGGCTGCCACAACACCACACCACCGCAACAGCAAATATGGAATGATGGGAAACAGAGCAGAAGCCTATGTCGTCAATGAGATTCTCACATTCATTGCATTAATCAGTACTATGCATTATTGTGGTTGGAAACAATTGCGGTTCTGAATTAGACGAAATGTATAGAATACTGCTGAGGCAGAGTGAAAAGAAACAATAGCTAGAGGAGAGTAGTAAACATGTTTACATTACATAGTTACACAGTGTACACATTAGGTAAATGTGGAAATTGATCTAAGTTTATGACGATAAGGTAAAAAGTATTTGTTTTGTATACATATTTCTATATTTTTTCATTGTACCGGTCCTGGTAAGGGGCTTTTTGATAAACTAACGGTCATATTTTGAAACTTTTATAGAAAATAATGAGAAATACTGTTATTTTGTAATATTCTGAACCTAATGAGGTCTACAGAGCTATAGGGCTATAGGTCGAAATTTTTCATGTTCCGCGACCCGCCCCGGTTTTACAAAATGTGGCTCTTAATTTACAAAAATAATAATATCGTTTGAGACTGTCTCTACAAGCTTTTGGGAAAAATAATTTCATATTTTCATATATATGCAACTAACAAAAAGCTGTCATTTAGGCCTTAGACCCGAAAAAACAGTGTTTTTGCTTTGATTCGTTAATCCGGAAATTCGCTAATCCGGACAAAATTGGCCGGTCCCAACTTGTCCGGATTAACGAGACATGACTGTACATGTATTATATCACAAATTTAGCTGTCCTGAGGAAACCCAGTACTCGTATTATATTTGCTGCGAGCAGCAGGACAAATCGATGGGTTGTTGCGTAAAAGCGAATTCGTGTGGGTTTGGTAATAAGCTAAGCTTTTAGCAGGTGCACTACTCTCTCGTCCCTTGTTTGTGGATTTTACAAATTTTGTCTCCAAATTTGTACAAATTTGAAGGTGGAAATTGAACCATAAAAATATTTTGTACGCGATACAAAATTTTTGTGAGTGGTACAAATTTCTTTGTAAGGTTTATAAACAACCAGTTTGTATTCATTTTGTCAATTTATACAAAATTAATTTGTATTATTGCCAATATACTTTGTAATGCTCAAATATATGCATAGCTGGTTATAATCATTTATTGATTCATTCTCTGCCACACATCAATTTCAAATCTCATAAAAGACTATTAGCACAACACATCTGCGCAACAGAACATGGTGTGAAACAATCAACAAGATTTAGCAAAAACAGAAATTAAACAAAAAATTGATTCATACCTCTAGAACTACTCTTGCCCATTAAATACAGCAGATTGTTGAATAAGCAGTCAAAATTGAGATGAGTTTCTTGTCAAGGAGAGATCCGATGCGACTCCCCAACTTAACAAGTAGCGTCAGAGTTTTCGTGCATATTGCTTGCTCTTCTATTTGGGACTTTGGAGATTGCTGCTTAGAATGGAACCATTGATGGACTGGATCGCTAAAAGAAGAGGTTTTAAGTTCAGAACATAGGTGTCATTTGCGTTCATTATGACAATTAGCTTACCTAGTGGTAAAACCTGCTTTGTTTCTCCTTTCACAGTCCTTTGTTTCTCCTTTCACAGCCAACAACGGAAACAGAAGTCGGCCACAGAAACTTATACGGAAAAGGAAAAGTTGATCAATTTTTCTGGACGCTTATTCTGAGCGACATTCGAAAACAGGCCAGCATCAGAGGTGTAGGACAAGCCGGCGCAAACATAGGCGCAAAGCTTTCCTTGGCTACGCAAAAACTACATGCGAAGACGCTTATTTGTAAACTGTAAAAATCTTTTAGTAATGTGCATCGTACAACTCGGTTTGTACCTAGATTTTTACAAACAAGGGACGAGAGAGTATTTCAAATACTCGCATCCACAACAGGTTGGTGGGCGGCGCGTTGATCGTCCTGCTGAGCATTGCTGCATGCGTTGGCATCGTCTGTTGCGTCAAGTGCTGCCGCGCTTCCCAACGTGTTCGGTATGAGGTACTGTGGAATACATATATGTATATGTAATATGTATATGTATAAAATACGTATTATGTATTATTTTGGAATACATATATGTATATGTATATGTATTGGAAATCCAATATGTATATGTATATGTATTCTGTGACGAGAATTCGGAAACCTCGACTACTTATTATTGAATTATACCCTAAACTGAGAGTATTACTATGTTGTGACTAAATAGTGCGACGACGTAAACCGAGACAACAATTACCTCCTCTCCTCCTTTATCAGTTAGAACCAACCGCTCTCCAATTCACCGTCACGAACATTAGCCAGCCGATTAAAAAGAAAACGGAATGTGAACAGAACAAAGGAAAGGTCTCGCCCCGACCATGGGCGGCAATTACGGTAACATACAACTAGAATAAGTTACTAACGCAAGTGCCGTGCCTTGACATTCTGAACGAAATATGTATAAAAAATACATATTTGGGAATACATATTTTGCTATAGGCTATATGATATAGCATATGAATATATGCATGCAATCTCTAGCAGGGATGCCTACCATACCAAAATTGTACTAGTACTAAAATCAATCTTTGAATTTAGTACTAGTACCATACCAAACCAAATTCAAAACAGCTCCTTCTATACTATACCATACCATATCAAAATCAAACGCCTTTACCAGATAATTTTAGTACTAGAATTTTGATTTTGGTATGGCGTTTTCATTTTAGTACTAGCTTGTTGGCTATATTCATAACACTTTTCAAACGCGTCAAAATATATTCCCCATCCTTTCTGCATGTTTTGATTCGAAAAACTCAAGAAAGGTGGATTGAGCATAATTTCCAAAGGCTTCTATGACACTATCATAGCAAACTACCACTACTGTACCAAATTCATACCAAAATCATACCAACCAAATTCAAACTGAATTAGCTAGTACTATACCATACCATATCGAATTCAAACCGCCAAGTTTATACTATACCATACCATATCAAATTCAAAGTTTAAATTTGGTAGGCATCCCTGATCTCTAGTGCATATTGATATTGCATATATCATATGCATGCAAAGATGAGATATATGCATATTTTCTGCATATTTGCATATTTTATCAAGGCGGCTTGAAATCGATAACTGGATAAAATCCAAGCATTTTCGAGTTTGGTTGCAATGTCTCTGCAATCTTTAGAATTTATTAGGGATACCTATTTTAAACATTTACTTTGTTCAGCGTTATATCACTTCCCGGACTCGTTGCTTGATTTCACTTTGCTGCCGTCATACTGGTCCTCTCCCCGACAGCTCGCAACCTCTGGACTTGCAACATCTGACTGTCACCTGGAGATGAGATTCTTGGTGGCCGGGAGTGTCGCAGATCGCGAGGACCGGCTGCGTTCAAACCTAGAGGCATGATAAGCAGGCCGCTCAGCTAATCTAAAACTTCTGGCCGATCACGAGTTTTGGCTGCGTCAGACAAACAGGATGAGTCAGGAAGGAGCAGCGGATTTTCAGGCGGCTAACGCTATCATTATTTTTCTAGGGATTATTCAGCCATTTTTTCAGCATTAGCTCTAGTTATTATTCAGCCAGATTGGCAATACTTTTTCCGTAGGCATTCCGCTCTTCTGTGTTGGCAAATGCGTTTGTAGTTTTTCGCAACGTGTGCATGTATTTAGCTGTAAATAAATTCACCATTCAGCACAGTTGTCGTCTCCTTCATTTCCGCTTAAGCCAGATGAAGTTTCTTGCACCTTTCTTATTGTTCGTTTATGTGGGCGTATCAAAAGGTCCTAAAACGCCACAATTTACGCACTCTCTAGATTCGGGACCAAGTCAACCGATGTGGCTGAAATTCACATATATGGTGTAAAATTTAGGTTTACATCGATTGAGGCCCTGTTTGGCCCACCTGTGACAATGAGCCCAAAAGTCTAAGATCTTTAGGTTTGTATGTATGTACTGTATGTTCACTGCATTCTTTAAAACACCCGACGCCACTTAAAGCAGTCACTGGGTAAAGCAGTCAAGATAAAAACAGTCATATACAACAGGATAAAGACAAAAATTGGCACAAATTACTAAAAGGCGCAGAGTCTAAGTAGCGAGTGAAGGCGTTGAGTCCGATTGGTTCGAGTGAGTTCCAGATCCGTGTGGCAGTGGGGTAAAACGTTGCACCCGAGGCAGCGCCTAGAAAACGGGCCAGCTCGACGTGGTGGGAGTGGTTTAACTGCACACTGCGTATATTTTCTGTTTGTAAAACAATAGCGGTTTCAGGACAGTAACGGAAGCCATGAACATACTGATAAAACAGTTTGACTCTCATTTGCGCAGCAACGAGCCAAAGTGGTTTTAGCTTAGTACCAGACAGTTATGCCTAAGTTAAGTTAAGCATATGTTATGCCGCACAGCTAAAACAACAGCTGACAGCTAACATAAACAGCAGAAATAGAATAATGTTCCTAACGATATTCCTGGGTGGAAAAATTTATTACAACGCTGGCAGATATTCTGGTGGCCGTTTCTGTTTGTCAGAGCCTGTGATTGTTGGGCACGGCGCACTTAAAACTGCGCTATACTACCAACATGTTTCAGTTCCTTCCTTTTTCATTATTATGGTTTCCCTTACCATAACATCAGCGAATCGAGACCACTGGGCTAGTACGAAGGCTGGGGTTGTCGTTAGAACCATCATTGAAAATCATTTAGACCACGATATCCACTGGGTACGTATGGGTACGATCAAAAATATTGCTGGTGGTATCCGTGGGATATCCCTAACCTGGCTAGTAAACCGAAACGGATTGGTCCCACCAAAAAAAGTTATGTTCTACTCTATGGTAAGCTTCACCGGTGGCTGCGAGGACACTGATTTGCTGCAGGAATAAGCATAAAGATGGTGGAAAGTTGGTTGGAACTCTACTATTACGACATCAAAGAGTTACGTCCGAACAAGAATAATTTATATCAACCTTATTCGCAACGCACTTTTAGAAATCCAGAAAAAAGGGTTGGTGTTTGATAGATGGGAAAGGCAGTGTCCGGGGAGAAATTCTTGAAGATGATTCCTATTCTTTGTGTACGGCTGGCGTCTGTGTGGGGCACCAGTCATTTTCTATGCAACGGCTTTTGCTGAGAACTGTCCACCACCTGTTCTTCCAGCTGGACAAGGAAACCACAAGCAGAAAGGCACAAGAAAGGCTCTAACCTGCGCCATCTGTAAGGGGTTGGTTCCTGTAGCCAAGGAACTAAAGCAGTATATCACAAAAGATAAACTAAAGGACACACTTCGACTGTTGTGTTTAAAATCGGGTCCTTTTAGCTTCATTTTAATGACCAGCTTGTAGACAGAGTTGTAAATTTACTGTGGACCACCACTTCAGAATCTAAAAGTGTACACGCAATTAGCAAATCAATTCGGCTCTGCAGAGCTATTGAATTTTAAACATAGCTTTGCTACATTCAGTGCATAGTATTGACATTGTGTTGTGCATTCACGATAAAATTTTATGCTGAAAATAGAGAATGGCTGAAACCTGTAGAAAACTTTCGAAGCAAGCAATTAAAGCATTAACTAGCGTTTCGTGTCGGGACCTCAAACCACAGTAATCCGGTGATGACAGCTAAGTAAAAAATTGGTTGCCTGCCCGTGAAAACCATTACTTCCTACTTTATCCAGCATTTGGTCAAAGCAGAAACAACGTAAACTGACAAAATGTAGGACCTCAAAATACAGCAATTCAGTAATTATGGCTACCGTATGTCAGAAATGAATTCTCTGACCCTGCAAAGCATTAGACCTTACTCTATCCAGCATTTCCTTAGAGCTTTTTTAGCAATAACGTTACAATGAGGGGAAAATTTTAAATCTGGAGTAACAAAAACTCCCAGATCGCGTACACAATTGGACGAGGGAATGAGCTATGTAGAGCAATGTTCAACTGCATTACCTTTGCCCAATTGAAAACCGCAGTTAGGTCTTCCAGCACTGCTTGCACTTGTTGTTGGAACTGAAAAGTACATTTTGGAGTCATCAGCAAAAAGCTTGATTAAGCAGAAAAGCAAAAAGCTTGATTACGCAGAAAGCAAAAAATGGGAATTTAGTTTTAGTGTTGGCCTTTCTAAACCTATTTAGGGCATGCTGTACCTCGGTAATTACTTATGTACCTGTTCGGAAGCGAGATGCCGGGAGCTTAGCGCTTCTAAATGTACAGAGTGTGCCAAAGAAAACAACCCAGCAGATTTTTTGCTGTAGCAGCCGCAAATCTCAACCGATTTGAATGAATCCTTTTTTAAATGAAAGACAAATAAATTCTTGAAAGATTGATCTAACGTTTATTAAGATAGCCCGCTTAGTTCCAGAGATATTTGCCCTCAAATTCAAAACAGAGATTTTGGCAGTGAACAAGAGTGACAAACACAACCCAGCAGATTTTTCTACTTTTGCAGCCATGAATCTAAACCGATTTGAATGAATCCTTTTTGAATGAAAGATTGATAAATCCTTCAAAGATTGGTGCAATTTTTTTGAGATCCACTGCTTAGTTCTTGAGATATTTGCCTTCAAAGTCGAAACAGATTTTGGCAGAGAACAAGAGCGATTCCGTTGCACTTCATAATAAAGCAGATTCCTACTGCTGGGGCTAATGACACTTTACTGTTGAAGTGAACCGAGTTTGTGTGTTACCAGTAAAGCCTCCAATAGCCCTCAGCAGTAGCAGGAATCCGTTTTATTACGGAGTGCAACGGAATAATAAAAAATCCCTCTTGTTCACTGCCAAAATCTCTGTTTTGAATTTGAGGACAAATATCTCAGGAAGTAAGCAGAGTACGTTAATAAACGTTACATCAATCTTTCAAGAATTTATTTATCTTTCATTTAAAAAAGATTCATTGAAATCCGTGAAATGAGATTTGCGGTTGCTACAGCGAAAAATCTGCTGGGTTGTTTTTTTTGGTACACCCTGTAGATTTCGATGAAAAATGCAAAATACGCTCTATGGCATCAGCCTGTGTACCACTGCTGCCAGTCAACCCGGTGGTGGGGGTTCACTAGGTACCTGGAGAGTTACTCGAATGGTGCATAAATAACTATCGGCAGGAATAGGCTCGAAGAGTGGTCAAATACTGGTTGTTCCCATTTAATTTGAAGGAAGTTGTGTAGTATTTGCATTTTCCTAAATTTATTTTTCGGTGCGAAGATTGGTGATGCGAAAGTATTAAAAATGGGCGGTTTTCCGAGTTTTGGACCCGTGTCAAACTAGGCGGACTGGTATGTTACAAGCATACATGTACTAAGGGGGGTTTGGGGGGTTACCCCCCTGCTGGAAAGGCCAACCCCCCTCGCCCCCCCCCGAGACAAGTTAAGGGACCCCTCCCCTGACCAAGAAATACAAGTGGTGGTAGTGGCTCCAGTATTAACAAACTGGGTCAGAAATCACTAATTTTTAGCCTAAAGTTCACTTGAAAAGCCTTTGGAAACCGAATTTGGCGTTTCCACTGCTGATATTTAAGAAAAATCGGTGTTTTCGGAAGCTCTTTTTGTCATTTTTTGCTTGTTTATAGCTTTAAAACGCTATTTGGCAGCTTAAAATAGCGATTTTTAGCGTCCTTACTGAAAAAATCGTGCTAAAAACGCATTTCTAGGCGTTTTGGAGCTTTATGAAATTTGGGACCCCCACCTGGGCGAAACCCCCCCAGTCGACCCCCCACCTGAGGAAACCCCCTACCCCCCCTCCCCCAGGTCGGCCCGGAGCTGTTACATGTAGGACTAATTTGTGTAATAGCATTATGTAAACATGATATTTTTATATCCACGACAAAGGGGTGGAAATAAACATAGTTGATCACCTCGTTAAGCTGCTTTCTAGAAGATTACATCCTTTCCATCGTCATCGCTCAGATGGTATTCATTTTGTCAGTGTAGTAGTGCACAGGGTGTCCCAGAAATTTAAGACATTTCTTTTTGTTGCTATTTCCGAATGTTTTGTACAAATTGGCTGAAATTTTAACTAAAGCGTATTCTACTTAAGCTTGTAATCTCTGAAAACAGCTCCGTTTGAATCCAAATCCATTTCAAATTGACAAAACATGAGCTACAGTATCAAACACGCTGGGGGGCGGTCTTCGTGAAATTAAGAACAGCCGCCCTATTTTCCGCCATTGTTTTTTGGAGGAAAAAAATAAACGACGAAGATAGCGAACATAAAAAATGCAAAACAACAAGCAGAATACGTATTTTAGGAAGGCGACGTATTACCTTAGGGATCCATTGAAGCTTAGCTGCTCTTATTACCTAACCACTCCTTTCTCTCTCTCCCACTCTGCAGTGCTGGCGCCGACCGAAGTGAAGAAACGAATAAAAATAATAAAAAGAAGAGTTGTTAGCCAGCTTAGCACCTTCCATGCACAAAATTACTTTTTGACTGTGTGTATTATGCGAATGCAATGATTCCTTCCTCAACCGGCTCGATTCCTCTGATTGAATCCGATAAAAAAGATTTTTCTTTTTTGTCTTTATTTTTCTCTCCAGCATTGAGCGCTGCGTAAGATCGGCGGCGTAGTTTGCGTAGCTTACCGTAGTTTACGTGGCCTTATCTTTCGCGTTGAGATAATAAACCATGATGGCCCACCAAATGATCAAAGACAGAGTGGCGTTCAGAGATTACAAGCTTTGCGCACATGGGCTTTAGGTGCCAAAATAAGGGAGATTTTTTCGGTTTTTGTTGTTTTTCGGCTCTTTGCCAGCCTAAGCGTAAATCTTGCCTTTTTTGCCGTAACATAACAAAGATAAGCCGGCGCCTGCTGCTGACTAAATGAGACCCTCATACAAGTAAAAAGTATGTATACATACGCAGGTAAAAAGCGCAGCACGTGTTGTCCAATTGCGCTGTCATCATTCTCGCTATATGAGTGACAGATTTATTAAAGTACACATACACAACACATGAAAAAATACATCTTTCTGATCAGTCTTTCAAAAAGAGGCCAGAGAAGGCCTTCTGTATGCTCCACTTCATCGCCTGTGCGCACGGCAGCTCGCAAGAAGCCCAAGTTCATCTTCTTGTATTCTTTGCCCTTTCGAAAGGAAAGTTTCGAAGTTGGCCAGCCATTTCTATGAAGAATTGTTTTTTCATCAGTCTTTTAAGGTAGAAGTGAGAGAATGCGAGTGTGTATTCAAAGAGGCGAGGCAGTTTGCTGGGATTTAGCCATCGTGATTGAATGCGCATCAGTTGAACAATAAAGCGACCTGCAGAGTTTTCAGATATTATTGAACTGGAAAAGAATATTTTCATCATACTTTACAGATACCGCTGTTGGAATAGTAAACTCCATACTTTCAAATTTTGTATGAGTTTTCGGCGGCTCGAGCGGTGGGATAGGTGGTGACAATATAGAGCTGCCCGTTGGCCCGCTTTGCAAGCAGAACCCGGACCACATAGGTAGGTCAGATGGCATTCACCCAGCCGACCATACACGGCCAGTTGGCCTCTATTTGCGATGGAATCGATGTTAATTTTGGGAAGCCGTACTTCATGGTTTCTACAACTGTCTTGTCAACCGCAATGCCAAACACGCTCTTGCTCTTACCAACCACTGAACGACAATGCTCAGGACGCGTACGATGTAGAGAGAGCTATACACGGCCATAGGTAGACCAGAAAACCAGCCATTCTAATGTTATAGCGGACCAAGTGATTTTAAACACTAGAAGCGGACTTTTATGCTGACGCTGCAGCCAGCCGTTTGAATCTGGCTAATCAGACGCCGATATTGTAGGCTCGGCCTATCAGAGAAGTAAGTTTTTTGACCACCCGTTCGTCTCGAGATAAGCTGGCATGGCATGCACCAGCTAACGGCTGACGTTATAATGTCGGAACTTGGTTTGCAGACCAAGTAAAGGGCCGGTAAGCATCTAAAACATTCCTAGCAACATGACTTCTCAAGATGAATTCGATTGGGACAGTTTTCTTGCTTCCGTTTTTCCGCTACAACAACTAAATCTACCTGATGAGCTGCTGCATCTGGAAACTTATCAAAGTACCACATCTGAACAGAACAACGAGAACGAACCTCCTCTCCACGAACTATTGCCTCCACTCCCCAGTCTCAATCGCCACTTCTTCAACTTCAATTCAAGGTAATTGCGCATGCGATTTACTGCAGCGCAACCTGATTTTTGAGTGGGATATTCAATCTGTCTTTGAGAATATGCCTGCCCCCGTTGATACCTTAAGAGGCGTTGCAAAAAAAAATCGGGCAGGGGGCGGCGGATGGAATTTTTTGACCCCCCATTTTTATTCGCTGATCTGAACCACTAAAGTGTGGATATTACAAAACCCAGCCGGTTCGGCTGGGGGCCCACCCATTCCGGAGAAATCGGCGCCCAAAGTTGAAAAACCATGCTTTTTCGAGCCCGCCGATTTTTAACCGACTTCCATCTTTGACCGGGTGCCGTAAGCGCATTTTTAAAGTAATCCTCACCAAATCTGGAACATTTATAGAACCAATGACGCTCTTTCATTTGCACCTATCGACGTCGGAGTCGGATTGTAATTGCCGATTTGACAAGCAGTTTTTTGCAGAGATTAGGCCGAAAAACATGTCTTCAGAAATACATATGTTTCACATGCGTGGCATCGAGCTATCCGGCTACAAATTTAACACAAAATAGCCCATGAAATGTGCTTTCGAAAACTGTTTTCAAATTTTTTGGATCTCTTCTAGTTTTGAAGTTATGGCCCTTCAAACTTTAGTGTCACGCACGGCCATTTTCCCCTTTTTAGCACGTTAGGTAATGGCATTTATGGAACTGGACTGTTTCGAAGGCATTACCTTGTCGATAAAGCGTTGTATTAATATAATATAACATTATAAATTCAGTCCCGACACATGTGCAATTGTTATTGATGCTTTCTTTAATCATGCCTAGCTGCAGTTCTGGATGGTAGTGGTACTGTCTGTAAATCTCACCATATACCGGTACATCTCACATTACGACTATGACATAAACAGTGCTTTAGATAAACATGTAGAACCAATAAGATATAAGGTAATAGAGCTGAACAATAGCTCAAGAATGTCGCAAGATTTTGGTTACTACATGCGCTAGTTAAGCAACAGCAACAGTATTGCAGAGTTTCACTAATAGAGATATAGTCGTAGTTTCTAGAAATTACTCATTCTGCAAAGCCAGAATTGCGTAAAAAGTCATACCATTAGAGATTCTGAACATTGTGCATCACACAAAGGAGCACCAACCTATCATAGCAGCTAAGCTTATGCTGAATTTGTTTATCACATTTTTTGCTGAATGAGTAAATATAGTAGATGCAAATGGCAGTTGGACGAGCCAGCGCAAGAATCCAAAACAGTTTGCATGGCTACTGTTGCAAAGCACAAGGAGATAAGGAGAAACATCTGAAATACCAATGATGGAAAACTAATTTGACAGATTTATGAGATGAGATTATTGAGCTGATCAGGCCAAATGAATAGCATTTGAAGCAGTAGCATGCTGTTTGCAATAGCTGCTTTTATTATACAAACAAATGTACTGTATGAAATGAACTGGTTCAGAATTATGTATACCATAGTCACTGAAATGAAATAACAACAGTTCATACATGGGCCGGAAAAATCCGGAGGGAGGTATGGAGACCTCGGGGGGGGGGGGGGGTCCCCCGAAAAAAGGCAAAAAACGCCTATTTTGCCTTAAATAAGCGAAAATTTCCTCAGGGGGTGGGGGAGGTATGGTCAGCCGAGGGGGAGGGGTATACCCCCCTTACCCCCCGGCCCATGTATGCAACAGTTTAACTTTTCTGACAAAATGCCAGATACCTGCATTTTGTGAATGCCTATACCTAAACCTGATACCTGATTGTGTTTTCGAAGTACCTGTACCTGTTCTATAATCAGGTACTTTCTCAACCAACACCTGACCACAGTAGCTAAATAATTCATGAGATTTAGGCCAGCGCGGCAAGTTTTGACTGAATAAACTAGAAGTATGTAGTAAAACTGTGCCAAAAATCGCTAAATTAAAAGGCAAAACAACAGCAATCATATATGTACCGGAAAAATCCGTAGGGGGGGGGCTTGGAGGTCATCTCAGGAATCGGTCCCAAAAACTTGCAAAAATCACCTATTTTGCCTTTAAAAAGAAAAAAATCGGTGAGGGGGAATGACCGACTGAGGGGGGAATGTATACCCGCCGCCTGGCCCATTTATGACAGCAATAATATATGTATATTAGGCTAGGCGTTGGTTAACACTGCATTACTGTACGTACATATAAAAGAACGGGGACCATGCTTTTTTTCCTTAGGATGGTGTATCGGTGGTACAGGTGCCGAGAGTAAGCAGTTCGTCAGCACTGTGTTTAGTGAGCTTCTTATACTGGGACCACACTGTCCTCCAAACCGTGCAAAACTGCATCAGATGACAACAACAAAGTGCTGCGTTTAAAAGAGTAAATGACAGCATCAGGACCCTACATCCAGGCAACCTATCAGATTTATAACAATAATCAATACCTTGGGCCATTTAGACGGTGTTGATGCAGACATTCCACTCAAATCAAAACAGCAACTAAGACAACGGTGGTTTTCCTTCACTCTACCAATAGCGTTTGCAGCGTGCATGTTTAAGAATTCACAAGTAAGTACGACCTCGCCTTCACAACCATAATACTTTCAGGATGTGTCAGCAGTTAATTTACAAAGTCAGATTATATTATAACGCTTCAACAACGATTTTACAGCACTGCAGTGCTCAAATTGCCATTACCTAGCGTGCTAAAAAGGGGAAAATGGCCGTGCGTGACACTAAAGTTTGAAGGGCCATAACTTGAAAACTAGAAGAGATCCAAAAAATTTGAAACCAGTTTTCGAAAGCACATTTCATGGGCTATTTTGTGTTAAATTTGTAGCCGGATAGCTCGATGCCACGCATGTGAAACATATGTATTTCTGAAGACGTGTTTTTCGGCCTAATCTCTGCAAAAAACTGCTTGTCAAATCGGCAATTACAATCCGACCCCGACGTCGATAGGTGCAAATGAAAGAGCGTCATTGGTTCTATAAATGTTCCAGATTTGGTGAGGATTACTTTGAAAAGCGCTTACGGTGCCCGGTCAAAGATGGAAGTCGGTCAAAAATCGGCGGGCTCGAAAAAGCATGGTTTTTCAACTTTGGGCGCCGATTTCTCCGGAATGGGTGGGCCCCCAGCCGAACCGGCTGGGTTTTGTAATATCCACACTTTAGTGGTTCAGATCAGCGAATAAAAAAGGGGGGTCAAAAAATTCCATCCGCCGCCCTCATAAGGCAACCTGCCCGATTTTTTTTTGCAACGCCTCTTAAGTCTACGAACACATGATGAAAGGAAAGAAGTAAGACAGCGCCGGTTTGGTCTCCATTTATCTACTTGCCGTTCTGACTTTCCACAAAGATATTTCTGCCCCAACCATGTAGCGGATCGGCCGAATCTTCTTTTAATACCGCTGGCACTAAAATTGCCCTGGTCTTTAAGGGGCACATTTTTATTTATAGGCTAGGCTAGACTTGAACACCATTTCATATCGGTGTTTCCCAACGATGCCCACCGAAGAAAAGCTATTTACCGCGGTAGGGTTTCTCTGGTGTCTTCGGAGCGTCTCTGTGATTTCTCCGTCCCATTTACTGTGTTGCCATGTATTGTGAATTACATCGTACGTAGGACATTAGACTCCGCGCCTAGGAAGTGATTGGCCGGGGCCTCGCCTGCGATCGGGCCGCGAGAGCACGAAGCATTAAGTGAGGAATCCGGAGTTGGTATGTGCCGTAGAATAAACTATACTGTCTGAAACTGTGTTGGGAGATCGTAATTTCATAACAACTGGTGCCCCTTGACACGGATCGAACCCGCTGTCATCGCAGCCGAACGGTGGTGGGCAGGAGAGTGAAAACTGAAAAACCGAAGCTACCGCGAGTGCACGCGAAGTAGGTGAACGCACACTCATCCGGATTGTGAACTTTACGCAGCATAGCTGTGGAATTCGGGCCCTACGCGCAATCCAGCGTGGAATTAACCAGTCGACAAGAACGCCACGTGGAATTCGCCTGGTTGGAAGGAAAGATGGAACTTTCGTAGAAAAAGTGCGGTCAGAAAGCGTTCCCTATGATTGCAATGCGATTGTAGAGGCATTCATAGCAACCATATCAGAACTTCTGTTCTTCAGGGTAGAAAATACCTTAGCAAAAATTCCAACAATGCAGATACCTATGGTTGCACATAATGGCTTGCCAACAAATGCAGGCTTCCTAACGTCTACCCAAGTCCGCCGCTGCATTTCGTTGCCGGGCCCCTGAGGCTCAAGGGCATCAGGATGGAGTACCGCCACCGGCGGCGGGTTCGGCAAGCGGCCAGGCCATCTCTCGTAGCAGTGCCAGCTCCGGCTCTGATGCAAGCTCCTGAGGAGCCTGGCCAGTTGATGGAAGACGAGGTGACACAACTACAGGAAATCGTACAAGAACCGCAGCACTCAGCTCCTACCAATCAACCTGTTCACAATTCACCTCTGGTGCGTGGCGTTGGGCAAGGACCTCTGTTGCAATTACCATACCAGAGTGTAGGAGTGTAGAGATTAGTGTGCAAAGGTTAGTTTTAGCGCACATAAAAAGGATGCGCATTTCTCTGCTGCACTGTGAAGAATGGTGTAATTTCCTTATGTAAACTGGTCACAAATTGTTTTCACCAGAATTTCTAATGCACAAATATAACAAAAGCAACTGAATTATCTTTTATTCGTATTGCGCTCATTCCTCAAAACCACAAGAGACCACTGGGTTTCTATGAGCTGGAGTAGACGCCTATTAAAGGCAGATAGGAAATATCTTAATTTTCCATGTAGAGGACTTCTATCAGACTGATAAAATTTCAGCAGTCTTTTAAGGATTTATTTATCTTTTATTTAAAAAAGGATTCATTCAAATCGGTTGAGATTTGCGGTTGCTAAAGCGAAAAATCTGCTGGGTTGTTTTTTTTGGCACACCCTTGTACATGGGCTGGGGGCCTAGGGGCCTTACAATCCCAATCCGGCCAAGGCCCTCATCAGGCGTCCAGCCCCCTATCCCCTCTAGATTCTAAACTTCTGAGGCATCATATTCTAACTTAGGACGAACAAAAGTTTTGTACACTTTTTGTACAGTTTGATAAGAAAATCTTTGATAATCAGGTACAGGTACAGGTATACCTGATCCACAGTACCGCAAAGAGTTGGTCGTCGGCACAAAGCCCAACCCAGGCCACCGAGAGCCACTGTGTGCCTGGCATTTGACCTCTTGGTAAGTTGTGGCCCGGCGCATTTGGCATTTAATTTTGCCGCCGCCTTTGCAGTATACTGTACATAGTTAGCAGAGGGACGAAACGGTCACGCTTAAAAAATGGCCGGGACCAAACGGTTGGGACGAAACAGCCGGGACGAACAGCAAGGGGACGAAACGGTCGGGACGAAACGTCCTACAACCCTATTTTTGGCAGGCAGAGCAAACAATTACGTCCGCTCAAGCGTGAAAAACCAGCTGCGCTCTGATTTCTCATACAGTCTGGCTCTGCTAACCAGACTTTAGCCTCTATGTTTTCAGTCTTTGCGTAAATTGCGATGCCACGTATGTATTTGTGTAGAGTCTGTGCCAACTAACAGGAACACTTACAGAAACAAAAGAGGACAAATAGTCAATCAACTTAGTTTTATCTTCTTTTTTTCTTTTCCTCAGCGGCGCGGTGCTCTATGGTTTCGGTTGGAGTTCCTTTTCGCTTGAGCTCCATTCTCCGATTCGGCACGGCTGACTAGGAGAGCTTAGGTTGAGAGTTTGTACCCCACAGTTGTCCACCAGAATGTAAGCGCGGGGCCGCTCGGTCGGTTAGACTTGGCTCACGTTAGGTGATAATATTTACTTGTAGAAGCAATAAGGAATCAGCAGTACAACATACAGTTCAACAGCGGTACGAGAGGCGAGGAAAGGCGATTCTCCCGTTCAGAGAATCGAGCCGGCCGGACTGGCGTCGGCGGCGTGGGGCGGAGCCTTGTGGGCGGCGCTATATAGGCGTGCTTCTTACAAATTTGATTCACATAAAGTCATCATTCTCCAAATGCACGTCTTTAATAAAAACGTTACCATGCCTGTACGTATAACGTGAAACGGTAAACGCTATTGCTAAATTCAGCGCCATACTGCTTGTAAAATATTTATGTAACAAATTTATAGGGTAATGAAGTACGCGCCAACTCACCATGCACTATCAACCTCTTAATTGCACTGTACCAACGATACACAGAAAACGCAAGCCTATTCTCAAACATCTTTGCTAGATCAAACGTTTTCATCTCAAATCTGACATTTTTAAACTCCTCACCTACCAATTTCTGAAACTTTTCAAGCGATTTACGTAGCTTAACTACATACTTCTTCAAATCCTCAACTTCTATGTTTTCAGTTCCACTGTCTACAGTCTCAATACGACTAAACGTCACACATCCTCCCCAAACGTACCGGTCACCTGCCGAAGAAATGAAATTCCGATGTGATTTCATCTGCTTTTAAGGCTGCCAAAAACTGGAAATGACCAATGTAAACTTCATCACCCTTCTCAATCTACAATCCACTCCTTCATCCGGTCTCTGTTTTTCTTTGCAAGGAGACCTGAACAATTAACAATAAAAACAAACCAAAACCATACATGGGCCGGAAAAATCCGTAGGGGGTAGGGGGGGCTGGAGACCTCGGGGGGGGGAGTCCCCGAAAAAAGGCCAAAAAACGCCTATTTTGCCTTAGAATTTTGTGCACTCTGTTGCCTGCGGCTTGGACAGTAGTGGTGTGGCGGCTGCCGTCTACTTTGACATCAGATGCGTCTTCGACCAAGTGCCACACTCTGACCTGCTCCTTTACCTCAGAGACGCTTACCACTTACCGGACTGGCTTTTGCTTTGGTTAGCGTCCTACTTGAAAGACAGAAAGTTCCAAGTTCGCGTGGAAGATTCTTTTTCTGCTGAGCGCTCGGTCCTTAGTGGGGTGCTTGAGGGTAGTTGTCTAGGCCCTGACCTGTTTCTAGCTTACATAGACTCTGTGGCTAAACAAAACTATACTGATGGTACTGTGCTATACCTTTATGCTGACAACTCGTGCCTTGTGCGACCTATAAGTAAACCGTCCGATGTCCTAGCCCTTCAGGATGACATAAACACTTTTTCTCACAACATCAAAAATCTTAAACTATCTCTCTCACAAACCAAATACAAATACCTGGTATTTGGTCTTCATCCTAGTCCACCCAAACTACCACTCCCACTTTCCCTGGATGGCTTGGACATTGAACAGGTTGAAGTGTACAAGTATCTTGGAGTTCTTGTGGACCGTCGTCTCTCCTTTGTTCAGCACACGGAAAAAAGTGTGTTCAGGCTAAGAAACCTTTAGGTGGTTTGTTCAGACTCTGTCGTTCTGCGTGTCCGTTGCAGGTGCTTGAACGGGTCTATTCTAGTGTCATTTTACCTCAAATTCTGTATGCGATCGAGATTTGGTTTCCGTGTAGCTTGAAATGGCAGACCAAGTTGGAAAGCGTTCAAAGCTTTTTTCTTAAATACCATCGCAACAACTTTGTCTGCTCGTACAAATTGCTTCTTGAATCGTACAATAGTGGTGCTGTCTCTCAACTGTCACCTGTCTGGCTTGTTGCTGCGCAACGGTCAATGAAACTGTTTTACCAGTTCTACTTTGGGCTTAGGTACTGCAGCCCTACATGTATTGTCGATTCTGTTACTAGAAGGAGTGGTAGAAGGAGTCATAGGCTGATGGTAGGGTTGGCGGCATCCAGAACTGCTACCACCGCAACCACCTTCTTTCCAACCAACTCTCGGATATGGAACAGCCTACCACCTGAGGTTCCGGAGTACGGCTTTAATGCGTTTTATAGATTTGTTCAAAGTAACCAGTTCTCAAATGTTTTATGTCGATTGTCTAGTTCTTTCGTAGTGCACAAGCTTAAGTTTTGTTACCCGACTAGCTTTTATTGATTTCTATTTCTCGGCCGTTTACTGTGCTTGCATGGTGTAGGCTATATTTGAGAATAAACTGTACTTAAATAAGCGAAAATTTCCTCCCTCCGGGAGGGGGGGTGGGGTAGGGGGATGGCCGGCCGAGGGGGAGGAGTATACCCCCTTTACCCCCGCCCCATGTATGACCAAAACCAGAAATTACAGACAATTAAATTAAATTACACCCTAAGTAGTGCTGACAGGGAGGAAAGTAGTGCGGAACGCACCATTCAAGATGAAGCAGAACTCGGGTCTCCTTCTCAGTGCGGCATCAGTCATCAAACCACGAACTGGGTCCCATTTTCCCTACACTACGGACTCTCACGGACCTATAAATTAGAGACCACTGACTGGCCGGGAACTTGATAGCGACCCAACACCATTTGTTTAGGCAAGGCGCCTCAGGTCGTAGACAGCTGCGCCCTGAATTAGAGATTACGATTAATGCGCCCATTCAACTAGTCCATATCACAGCTTGCAGCTAACGTCTGTGTCTTGCTGTTTTGTTGTTGCTGAGAGCTTTGGTTATGGATAAAGCCTATTCTCCGTATCTTTGGCAGAAGGTCTTCAACTTACACCACCATGGAAATTATTGCACTGCGCACATCGTTAAGGCGATAAATGAGCAAGACAACCAGAATGTGACAAAGCGTGGTGTCCGGAAATTGCTTTTGCGCGTGGTCAAAAGGGGCAACAAAAGCGCGCCGCTGTTCAGGTCCTGCCATTACCAACGAGGCACTGGAAATCATGCGCCAACAGATTGAGTCTTCAAAGGGTCTTCAACTCTGGCATTCTGGTCTCAAGTTCTGGCGTTAACCGAGCTCGCTGATACCTGGGTTTTGAGGCAACACTCAAATACTGCCAGGTGACCTAAGCGCTTAACTTATCGGGCTCTAAGATGATTATTTGTAAAGCGCATGAAAAATTAACAGCTCAAAAACTGGGTCTAGGAATCCTTGAAATTGTTGGGCACTTTCCCAGTCGTGCACACAGCAACCGTGGTCGATGACAGAGATAAGATGCCCTATTTTTTGGCTGTAGATGCTGTTGAAGCTATTTACTCTATGATCGAAAATAAAAAGGAAAAGGCAAGACAGGCCACAGTGAAAGTAACTGCTTTTGGACTTGGTGCACAAATTTCTGATGAAGAACTGTTGCAAGAAATGGCCAGTTCCGGTGACTTATACAAAATATACTGGTGCAAGCATTCTGAGAACTCCGAGCTAGCAAGAATTGAAAACGGCATTAGACATGGTTTCTTCAGAAGCCAGCCGAAGCGAGTCATGCCGGCTGTGATTTTCGTGGTGGGCTATAAGTGCTACATAAAATATGACGGTCAAAAACAAGGTCTAAAGTGCTTTAATTGCCATGAAAACGGTCACTTCATATGCGAATGTAAAAAGCCTTAGGGTAAATTCGGGCTAGAAGCCTGGACCTGCCCGTGGTGTTGGCATTGATGATGTGGCTCAAATCCCAGTGCTTAGTAGAACAGAATAGAGGTAGCATTCGCTTGATAACATTGTCGCAGATTCTGTAACCTGTAGCCTGTAACTTAGCAGGAAGGCCTGGTAAATCCGGATGAATTTACCACCGTGACTGAACCAGTGTTTGACTGCCGCTAATCCACAATCTGCATCCTCTGCAGAGGAGGCCGATGACAATGACGACCTGCCAGACCAGTCTACTGGTCCTCGCAAGCACAGATTTTAAGCTCTGACTCAAATATTGTTGAGGCGCAGAAGAAATCTAAAACGGTTGAAATAGAAAAACCTACAGTAGCCAGGAAAACACATAGCAATTCCGTGACTGTCCGTGTTGTGTAGAGTGTAAGCGTCCAAGGAGACAAAAAGCCCAGCGCATCTAGCAGCTGTCCAAAGTAGAGCGCGGTAAAGGTGGTCGGAAAACAAGCGCTAATGGCCAACCTCAACATCGCGTCTTATACAGTAAATAGCCTAAGTGGCCCTCAAGAACGAGAACGCAAATGGCAGTTTATTTTAGAATAAGTTAGAAATTTTGATACTGAAGCTTAACAAGAGATACATAGCCCTTCCTTAGAGTCGCGGCAAAAAATGGAGTGTGCTTTTTGCGGTCAAATTTTCTGGAACTGTTGCCGACTTACTGAAACGCAACGTTTTATCTTTGGTGTTCAGTATGAACCGAAAACACTTGACCATTGCTTGGTGTCTGTACAGCTGCAGAAGCCCGGCTTTGTCCGCTGGGCCATGGATACTGGAATGTAATAATAATCTGCTATCCAACTGCGCATTAGACACAGCTGCAACCGTTTCTTCAATTTTGTTGATTTTGTTGCCTGTTGTTGTTTGTGGTGTGGAGACAGTTAATTACAAATAAAATATACTGGTTTACCTCCGATCTGTTAGCACAGGTCAACACACTTTTTGGGATACAACACTCCTTTACCACTGCCTACCACGTACAGTATGTGTGATGGCAAATGTAAACGGTTCAACCGTACTTTGCTTAATATGCTGTCTTCTTTTGTAAATAGCAATCAAACTGATTGGGACCTATGCCTGCCTTTGGTCCTTTTAGCATATCGTACGAGCATACATGCTTCTACTGCTGACACTCATTTTCCTTCTTTATGGGCGTGACAGCGTTCTGCCTTTTGAGACCTGTTTGACGGCCCCTGCCAGGTGCTATATCCGTTTCTGGAACGCTCTGCCACTATAGTGGCAGTGGCCGTTGTTAAACGGATTAACAAATTCATTAACATGTTATGCGTCGCAAGTGTGCCGTTAATGAATTTGTTAATGAATTTGTTAATAAAAATGTTGTGTTAAATGAAATGTTAAGTGATGTGCTGGATGGTGTAGGAATACTGAAGAAGGAAAGACTAACAAAAAACAGAAAAGCAGCGTAGTTCCAGTTTATTCAATCTCCATTCGGCGCCCGCCCAAACAGAGCAAGAAAGAAAGGACATGAGACAGACAGCTGTTGGAAAACCCCCACCCAGTGGCCAACCGACCGACCCTAACTTTATTAAGCCTTTGTTTCAGGCTTATCTTAGGCTCTGGCTTAGGCTTGCGGTCAAGCTTAGGCTGAGGCTGAGGCTTAGAATCAAGCGTTTAAAACCTCACTTTTCCGATGGGCGGTTTGCCTAGAAGGCAGGAGGGCGAGGGAGGAGGGATGCGCATGCCATGCGACGTTCTTCTTGAAAAAGAAAGTCTGAGAAAATGGCGTGAAATTACGTCTGCTGCACGTTATCCGCCATCCTGGTAGAAATTCCTGCGTTTTATACAGTGTTGGTCATAAAAAAAGAGAGAAAAGGCCTTTTTTTCGAGTTTTCCGAACAACCAAAAATTTCAAATCGTTGCCATTCCGTCAATTTTCAACCGATTGAAAAGGTTTTTGGCTAGATTATTACTATTTATTTGTTTGCAGCTTGTTTTGGCCAAGTCTTTAACCTGCTAGCCTTCTGTATCCTGGAGTTTGAACTGACCCGATTTTCAGACGTCAAATTTCAACAGCATGTTAATTGGACTTAAAACCGTGAGTAGGGCAGCTTTCTTCTAGCGCTGCCGGTTAAAATCTGGCCGATTTTTACTTTTAGTGAACGTGAAAATTTGGCATTCTCAAAAATGAGGGTTTCAAAATGTGGATTTGAGAATGGTTCAAATTTGACGTCTGAAAATTGGTGTCAGTTCCATTTCGGATAGGGGATAGGGCATAACTGATGTATGGCCTTCAGCTGCCTTTCGTGTCTGCGAGCTTTGCGGTGGATTGGGAAGGATTAAGTCGGTGCCGGATGGTCCCAGTGCATTCGAGAACGAAGGATGCCTCAGCAATGATGAAAAAAGTAATTATTATTATCTTGTTGCTCAAGGTGAACGATATAATCTGCGCTTTTCGCTTTGTAAACCGGAATTTGGCTGTTTTAGTGGTTTTATCTGATTGAGAAGGCTTGGTTACCCCTAACTTCACAATTAAACTTTTCTGCTCGCTCCAGTAAGGATTTATTGCCGCATACATGTACTAGGGGGTTTGGGGGTTACCCCCTGCTGGAAAGGCCAAACCCCCCCTCACCCCGTTTCCACTGCTGATATATAAGAGAAATCTGTGTTTTTGGAAACCCTTTTTGTCATTTTTTGCTTGTTTTTAGCTCTAAAACGCTATTTGGCAGCTTAAAATAGCGATTTTTAGCGTCCTTACTGAAAAAACGTGCTAAAAACGCATTTCCAGACGTTTTGGAGCTTTTTAAAATTTTGGACCCCCGACCCCCACCTGAGGAAACCTACCCCTCCGCCAGGTCGGCCCGGAGCTGAAAACTGCTCCGGCTCTGGACCGCCCCCTCAGGACTGCTCGCCGCCCCCCTCAGCCGAAATGGTAGCCCATATCAACCGGTACCATACAGAAAGTGTTTGCCGAATTTTCGTGTTGCTGGGCGTTTCCTTAGAGTAGAAAGGGTAAGAGACTCTCATAAATCCGATTTTGCAGTAGAACTTAGCGTAACTCGACTCCCAGAGCTGTCACCTTTCAGTAGCTGTTTTATTCTAAACTTTTAGGTTTTTAGGCGTAAGGATTATGGTTAGGCTTAGGCATAGGCTTTTGGCAATTGTTTAGGTTTGCCAGCTCAGTGGAGAACTGGTCTGGTCTCTCCAAAGATTATGATTGACTGCTTAGATTGCAGCTCCATCTTACTAGGGTCCCCCAATTACCCCTGTTTTATTTATAATTTGGATTGCTGGGCCCCAAAACCCGATAACATCCAACCTGAACAACGTTACACAAAACCGGTACCATACAAAAGTTTACCATAGTTTTTTGCCCAACGCTTCTTAGGAGTAGATAAGGGTATTACACATCGAGAAATCCGATTGCATAGCTGAAATTAACCAACTTTTGTTTGCTCCCAAATGAAAGTGGATTTAGTGCTGAAAACTTTCATTAGACTGACTCATTCAAATAATCATTCCTATAAAGGGATGGGTCCCTCAGAATTTTTATTTTAAGAATGGTTGCAAAAAACAGTTTGATGAAAGGGACATCCGCTTTTTTGTATTGCCTAGAGAGGAGGACGATTTTTTGTAAATCTGGTTACTGAGTTTTGGTTTCAGGGTCATGTTTCTCCAATATTGAGCGGATTTTACTGGGGGTACATTGCTGGAAAGCTGTGATGGTTGGCTTCAAGTTGTCAGATGTCATTCACAATCGCGTCAGAAGACCAGTGGCTCCCAAGCTATTTTTCGATTCTTGGTAGCTGTTTTATGCTTTTACGCTCAGGCTTAGGCATACCTGGGCCGGGAGTGCCTGGGGTTTTACCCACCCCAGAACTTGGGCTGGACCTCCCAAACCACCCCACCACCCACCTGAAGCACCTGGACCCACCCACCAAATCGGTAGGCCCACCCCCAAATTTTCGGATTTTGACTACCCCAACCCATTTTCCGGCCGATGTATGGGCTTAGGGTTATGCTGAGGCTTAATGGTCAGGCTTAGGGTGAAGGTTATGCTCACGCTTAGGCTCACATGCCTTAGTTTTTCACCTTTCTTTACATTTAGGCATTGGCAATTTGTAAGATTTGATTCCACCAAATACGAAAAATTTCAGACCATAAACGTTACAGTGCATGTATACTGATATAGGATATGTTCTCATTTAAAAAATCACTCTAGACTTAGGTTTTATTACCGTAATTTATAAGGTTTGGTTCCCCAAAAAGCGAAAATTTCAGACCATAAAAACGTTACAATGCAACTATGACCTGGGGATAGAATGGCCGTTTTTAGCTTAGCAAACGACTTCACATCTTGTTTTGGCACGCCAATCGAACCGGAACGGTCGATTATTCTTATTTTAATTATTAACAAGTTTTCAAACTGCAATTTATCCTGAAAATAGAGATTATTCGACGTTTTAAGAGAGGTATACTTGTAATTACTGCGATGCCAGTTTCCTGCGCTATTATGCCTGCGTTTTGTGGTTCCATCTGACTCAGGGCTTCCAATTACCCCTCTTTTATTTATTATTTGGACTGCTTGACCCGAAAAACCGATTAATTGCAGTCTCATCAACGTTACACAAAACCGGTACCATATACGTAGAGGATGTCTACCGAAATTTCGTTTTGTGAAGCGTTTCTTTGAGTAAATAAGGGTAGTAGAAAAATCCGTTTTTATAGGTGAAATTAATCAACCCTGGCTACCAACAAAGCTGTTATTCTGCTTCTGAGTAGCTATTTTATGCTTAATTTTAGGCTTAGGCTTTTAGGCTTTGAATTTAGGTAATGTAGCACTAAAATCTTCACACACGGCGAAACCATACATGGGCCGGGGGTGAGGGGGTTTACCCCCTCGCTCGCCAATACGCCCTCGAGCGGTTATATCCCCTCGCCGGCAGGCGCCCCTCCCGCTGCCGGCCCGACCCCCCTTCCGAAAATTTTGGCGACCTTTTTTGGGAGAAATTTGGCGACCATTTATATTGGGAAAAAGCAGAAATTTTTGGTCCATACCCCCCTCGGCCGGCCATACCCCCTCCAAAATTTTGGCGACCTTTTTTGGGAACGCAATTTTATACTCTCCAGACCCCCTGACGAAAAACCACATACCCCGTCCGGATTTTTGCGGCCCATGTATGGGTGAAACGCAGTCTTTTTCTTCTTCAGCTGGAAATAATTATTTGTTAGTTTCAGCAAAAAAAAAATGGGGGGAGAAAAAGGGTTCAAGAGTTTCCAGAAGGGGGCCCAAAAAGATGAGCGAGAGCAGCTGATGACTGAATTAATAAACTGCGCAGGAAAAGCGTCTGAAATGCCAGAAGGAAATTTGCCTTTCTGTCTGTCTTTCCTGTCTCTTCTGTTCGGCTGTACTGAAACTGGCCTGCCTCAACAAGGACATGGAGATCACATACACATCACTAACACTAGCTGATCTGTGCTCAAAATCGGCTAATGTTTGGATTTTTGGAGACCGCCGTCCATTCCCCTCCCAACGTTGGGCGACCTTTTTCTGAAATTTGCGATAGTAGTCCCTGTCCTTTTTTGAGTAGTCAACTTTCACAACCCAGACAGCCACAGACATTTTCACAGACCTTTTGTATGTTTCTTTTGGCTATCTTTAGAGCTGCTCCTCTCCACCACTCCACTCAGCCCCACCCTCCGCTCCTCCTATTAAAATAACCAAAAAAAACCCCCTACCCCCTTATTTCTAAGCCAAAGCAATAATCATCATTTTTTTTTATATATATACTGTGATCAGTGTGTCATTTTTTTTAGGCTGTGATCGACTATTTATCGAAGTTAATTGTCAGAGACTCTGTGTCTCGGAAAAACCATTTCTGCCCAAAGCCTATTTTTAGTTTAGTGTAGAATGGTAGTTGTAGCGTTGTAATTGTAATGAATGCACGTGCTACTAGTCAAAAAATTGACCGCATATTGCAGTGACATAGATGGGACGCGGGGAGAGAAGTGGTTTACCCTCCCCTGGCCGACCAACACCACCCCCTTGTGCAATTCCCCCTCCCGGAGGGAAAAAATTTTCGCTTTTTAAAGCGTTTTTTTTACTTTTCTGGGAGCCCCCCGAGACGACCTCTAGACCCCTCTGGATTTTTCCGGCCCATGTATGTGCAGTGAATCCTGTTCCCCATCGTAGAGTGGTTTTACTGTGACTTTGTGAGTATCTTTATGTAGGCAGAATAAATTTACGTTGTGCATGATTTCTAGTTTCTTTGAAGCAGGTAGCTTCTGAACGAGTCATCTGTCAGTTGCTGCGGCAGAAGAAAGCTCACGACTTCCTCTCTGCAGGCTTTAAGCTACATATCAAACTTACATTGTTTCGTTCACGAGTGCTGAAGCTGTAAATAGTGCCGGGCCGATTCAAATTGCGTTAAATACTAGAATTGCGATTGCGTAGCCATAAGCTGGAATGCAAGTTAATTCCGGAGAAAACACTAGCACCTTTGTTCACCATCACCCGCGGTCCGAGCTAATTTGTGTAAGTCTTGGACTCTGGTACCGCTCAAGAATACATGCTAAGACAAAGCGTTCGCATTTAGAAAACACAAAAATAGACTCGGAAACGTTTTGCACGCTCTAATTTATGTTCGTGACTTTGTGTTCGTCAAAGTGAAGGACTAATAACGTAAAGTCAATACAGTTATGCGCTTTGCGCCTTATTTTTGGGGCAGTACCAACCGGCCGCACAAATGGGAGGTGTGTTTAATTGACGGCCCCTGGGCTAGATGACCTCAGCGCTAAAGACACAGGCTGGTGA
>JASANB010005316.1:0-26274 GCA_030248155.1 Sabatieria punctata | reverse complement strand
ATGAGGCAATATAGTTTGAGCCGATTCTGTAGGGAGATTAGTTGCCACGCATTGTACACGAGGTACATTACAATATTCATGCGCTGTTTTGTTCGAAGACATATTTCTATTTTAATTTCAGCATCAAAAACACAAAATATGGTTAAAATACATTAGTGATTTTGCGTGGGGAAAACAATTTTTAAAAGTTGTTTCATATGAGCTGGTTTTTTCATATTTTCCAGTTAACAAGAAATTTTGTTCCATCTTTACATGACGCTTTTTCATGATGATCTCTTTTCTATTTTTGAATAAATTACTTTGAGCAATGACAATGGTTCTTCGAATCCAGGTTTTATTAGAGAAAAAATTCAATATAGAATGGCTACACTTGTAGAGAATATGTAAAAGGTATCACAGTGGACGTACAGTTCTGGAAAAATCTGGATCGATTTTAACTACTTTTAAGTTGTTCCACGGTTTTGCAGTGACTGACTGACAATGTCCACCTACTCTATTCAATTGGTTGTTAAGAAATCCTGGACAAAATCTAGTCATTAACCGTTAAAACGCAAATATCTTGTAACTGGTGTATATCATCGATCGAAAACGGACAGCAGAATTCGATCCGCATAACAAAAATTGAGTTAGACCCATGAGTCTGGGATCTGTTTTAGCAACGTTTAGATCATTTTGCGCATTTTTTTTCGCTTTAAACGCATTTTTTCGTTTAACTTTGTAGGCCTGTTAATTTTGTATCGTTTAATATGAAATACTTTACGAGTCCAGATGAAAGTTTTTGAGAAAATCGAGCCTTTTTGACAAGGATCAATCTTTTTGAAATGAATTTAGTATTTTACATGTATGTATCTGAACTATAATAAAAATAGCCTTCGAAAACTGTTAGCCACTTACTGTTGTAGAAAGGCACGATCACTTGCCGTTGATCAGTTGGCAGATGATCAATCGAAATGTAGTCTTGGGTTGAGTTTTTGTATTTGACTGTGATGCTGTCAGCCCATTTGGTGGAGAACTTGGAGGAAGTCAGGTTCCACTTGACCAGGATGCTGCAGTTGAAGCTGAACTGGGCCGAGAGGTCCTGCACCATTGGCAGTTGCTGTACTTGATCTACTACCTCGCCACCATCAAACACTTCAATCCTGACAGTTGGGTACAGGCTGCTTGGGCTCAGGTCTTCTCTGATCACCATGGCTGTCTTTCCCATGCCTGCCGCTCGGTTTGCCTGCACAAGTTGCTGGAAGTTGTGCAACTGGGAACGAAGCAGATGCACCAGAGTGCCGTTCTCCAACCATGAGTGGTAGTACTTCCCGCCACACTTCAAGTCCTTACAGAATGCATCCTCATTCTTTTGTTCACAATGATGCTTGTTACAGGTAGTGAACGTGTCCTGAGACTGGTAGAGGGATAGCGTGAACGATATGACATACTGGACATTGTAGTCAAACAAGAGACTGTCGAAATCCTTCTTGGAAACTATGGACTGAGTCGAGTCCCAAGACAGCATGGTGTCAATGCCGACAGCTTCGGTGTTCTTCTCACTAGCCCAGTCAAGCAGCATCTTGATCGTGTAGGAGGATTGACTTTCGTCCAGAATGGTGGCCAGAGAAGTCTCATCCATGGAAGCGTTGCGAACTGCAGGAAGGATCTTGAGAAGCTGTGACTGGAACTCGTGTCGACGTACAGTGGCAACTTCTAGGAAGGCTTCCACTTGTTGGTTGTAGAGTTCTAGAAGGTAGTAGGCTTTGGTCTTGCTGAGATCACCGATGGAACGTTCCAGTTCGTTGTGCTTCTCCATGCGGTTTTGGACATCGATCAGCAGCTCAAAGTTGATCTCGCGGACAATTCGCTGAGCTTTCGAGTCAAACTCTGACATGGGAAGCAGGTAGACAGTAAGAGGAACGGCCGATTCTTCATTGATGAGTGAGGGCAAAACTTTGTAGCTGTCAAGGGCATCCAAGAAGTTGGTGGGGTTGTGTGCAAGTGCCACATCTCCCATGAAAGTGCAGCTGGTGCGACTGTAGTCACCTTTCTGTTTCTCAGTCAAGTTCAGTTTGCCAGAACCACCTACATGTATGCCACCTAAACCTACAGTACTTAGTACGAAAACTTTGAGAACCTATTGCAGAGTTGCTTGGATGGATGGATGGATAGATCGTCCGGGCGGAACCATCATAACCCCTGCGTTAGGCCACACTGCGGGCCCATCACGCACACTCATATCATCCTGCCCTTCCTTCGCTACTAGCCTAACACATGTTCGGTGTCAGTCTGGGCGGGTCTCAATGGTAGCTGTCCCCGTTCCATATCTCCCAACACCTGTATGGTTGCTATTGTGGGTTTTAGGTGCAACAGCAGCTCCAGTCGGTTCCCATTTACCTACTCGCTGTCGCCAGCTTTCGGTGGCCGGGGTTGGGCTTTCTGGTGACAACCAACTCCTTGCGGCAAGAAACTTGCCATGCCGAGAGGATGAACCCACGATGACGCGCACAGTGGCTTTGCGGCCTAAACCACTACACCAACTGTGCCGGCTACGCAAGCCAATTTTCATGATTGAATGTCATCCTGCAGTGAATTTATGCAACAACCTGTGAAAATGTTTAGCTCAAGGATGTGCAGCACCTTATGGGCCACTTACCAAAACTACGACTAGCTTTGAGTGCCAGGTCTCCTTCAACGCTCTTCTTGTCACTGACTTTACTGACTTCCTTGTCGAATTTGAAGACCGCATTGGCGCCGTACTCGATTCCTGTCACCACGTGGGTGGCCAGTTTGTTGTCCAGCTGATCCTGGTACTGCACATTGCCAATGGTGGCCATGCTCAGTTCACGATAGTGTGTGCGGCGGTAGTACTTGAACGAAACTTCAGCCTGATAGTTGCTCGAACTCTGGCTTCGTAAGTAGTTGGCTGAACAGAGTAAAACCAATAATGAAAAATTTGTTGATTGCAATTCGCAGTTAGTACAGGGTCGGTCAAAAAACAACCATGCAGATTCTTTGCTGTGACAACCGCAAATCTGAACCGATTTGAATGAATCCTGTTTTTAAATTCAAGATAAATAAATTATTGAAAGGTTGATGAAATTTATATTAACATATTCTACATAGCTCCCAAGATATTCGCCCTCCAATTCAAAACAGAGATTTAGGCAATGAACAAGAGTGATTAAAAACAAATCAGCAGAGTTTTTACTTATGCAACAACGAATTTCAAACGATTTGAGTGAATCATTTTTTGAATGAAAGATTGATAAATTCTAGAAAGATTGGTGCAAAGGTTAATGTACTGGTTTGTGCCCAGTTACGACTTTCCCAGTACTGACTTTTCTCAGTTCGGACTTTTCCCGGTTCCGGTTTTCTCAGTTCCAACTTTTCCCAGTTTCGACTTTCCTAGCTCTGACATTCATGAAGCTAACCCTAAGCCTAAGCCTGAACCTCACCCCTAAGCCTCAAACTAACACCTAAGCCTGAACCTAAGCCTACGCCTAAGCCTGAACCTAAGCCCTAAGCCTCAAACTTAACACCTAAGCCTGAACCTAACCCCTAACCGCGAAGCCTGAACATAACCCCTAAGCATACGCATTGAGCATTGTTACATAGCTACATATTCTTGCATATTTTACCAGAGTCCTGTCTCTATAAAATATGCTGAACGTTATTGTAAAGTCGGAACTGGGAAAGCCGGATCTAGAGGAACACGCCAATGTACTCTGCTTAGTTATTGAGATATTTGCCATCAAAGTGGAAACAGATTTCGGCAAGCAACAAGAGGGATTCCGTTGCACTTGACAATCTCCGGAAATAAGCAGGATAAAATAACAAAAATTTCAACGTTTTTTTATCAATAATTTATTTATCTTTCATTTAAAAACAGATTCATTCAAATCGGTTGAGATCTGTGGTTTGCTAAACAGCGAAAAATCTGCGGGGTTGTTTTTTGATGGGCTATCTTTAGTTTAGCTGGTGCAAATATCTAACTTTATTAGAGCAAGATTTTAACCCATACCGTCAAAAACTGTCGAGAAATGACGAGAAACGCTGCTAGCTTGCTAATTGGCTGTGTAAAGTGGTTTACCTGCGCCATGCACCTTTATCAGACCTCCGATGAAGCTGGCTGTGATTTCAGCACTAAGGTGGAAAGAGTGGGCCTTGCTGGAAAACGAACTGCCAGCTACAAATCGGGACATGGTGTTGGGCATCAGTTCCTTGTCAGCGTTCTTGTCTATCACACTCTTATCCCACAGAGACTCCGGAATCAGCGAATCGCTTCGCACATCATACAGCGCACCCAGCACAAAAGGTCGACCCAGTGCTACAATGCAGATATGCTCCTTAGCTTGGCTTAACCTCTCATGTGCGGCCAGCCTTTTATAGCGGCACTGCGCAGTGAGCTAACTGTTACTGTTTTGAGTTTAAGATTACCGGCGATTTGTAGTTTCTGGGCGCCTTGAGCAGCAACCAATGTGCAAAACATGAACGCCACTGCCAAACACATAATCAGATATTGGCTCTTCATCATGAAGTGATGAACCTTAAAATGAACCGCATGAAACAAGCTTACATGTTGTACGTACATATACATATCCAGGCAAATTTTCCTCAACACACTAAATACCTGAGTAACAAAGAGCGACAGGCCACGAGTCGCCATCCATACAGTATATGACATATTACCATACATGTAGTTGGAGGGAATGGGGGATTTCCCCAGGCCCGATTTTCAGAGAAAATTCCCCTCCCCAGCCGGATTCTGGGCGGGGTGATTTTTTTCAAACCATATTTTGCGTTTCTAAACCTGCAAACAGGGTTCCAAAAGCTCTGGTTAGGGTTTCGGAGATCCTGAACAGGGTTTTAGAAGACCAATTAGGGTTTTACAAGCCCTAAATAGGGTTTCGAAACCCGAATTTGGTTTTCAAAAGCCCTGTTTAGGGTTCTGGAACCCTAATTTGGGTTTCAAAATGCATTTTAACTGTATTATGTCGAATAAAATGGTTTTTTTGCACGTTTCAAAGCAAAATTAGCTATTTTGTAAATTGTAAATAAAAGTAAGGTTTTTGCATGTCCTAAAGCAAAAATAGGTTTTTAACCGGCATTTTTGCACTTCAGACAGGATTTTTACCCAATTTTTAGTCGTCAAAACCCTGTTTTAAGCACAAAAAAGCTCGCTGAAATGAAACCCACTTTTGGACACCAAAAAAGGTCGCTGAAGGCCCCTTTGGGCACAGCCCTGAAACCCTTTTTTGAATCAGAAAAATTTCCGCCAGGCGAAAACCCAGCTACATGTATGCATATTACGTAGCCTAACTAAATAACAAATGCAGCGGCAAATTTTGCTTCTTTATCCAGGCCATAAATTTGTCCAAACACTTAGCATTCACAATTTCATTTGGCCGTTGATTCCAGAATTTTACCACTTTGAGTAAAAACGTTGAGTCTACAATTTAGATGTTTGTTTAGAAATAGGAATAGCTAGCTTGCAATCATTTCCTCTGGTTCTGGTCAGCGACCAAATTCTACATCTACAAGGCTATAAAAATGCTGTATACATCATACATGTCGTTGGGGGTTTCGAGCCTGATTTTTCGGCAAAAGTCCCCCCAGCGGATTTTTGGGGGGCTGAAAAAACACTTTTGGATTCCAAAGTAAAGAAAATTTTGGCCCAGAATATTCTTTAGTAAAGAATATGCTGCAGCACAAAATTGGGTTTTCGTCTACGGTGGAACCCAAAACGGGATTTTTGTAAGGCTTAGAAATCCTAAATACGGTTTTCAGGTTACTTTTAAACCCTGATTAGGGTTTTAGGCTACTTTGAAACCTAAACAGGGTTTCCAGGTTACTTTCAAACCGTAAACAGGGTTTTCAGGTTACTCAAGAACCCCTGATTAGGGTTTTCAGGCTACTTTGAAACCCTAAACAGGGTTTAGCACTGGATACAAAGCCTAGAGAAGGTTTTTAGCTTGATTAGAAACCCTAAACAGTGTTTAAGAACTGCATTCAAATCACTAAATAAGGTCTTTTTAGTAATCTTATAACTAAAGCAGGGTTTTGCGCCTAAAAAGGGTCGACAAAGCCCACCTCTGGACCCCAAAAAAGGTCGCACAACCCACTTTGGACTTGATTCCAAAACCCTATTCGGGATTTGAAAAAGGTTCCCCCACGAAAAAACCCAGCGAAAACGCGACATCTATGTATGGTATACATACTGTAGATCGATCAAAATCGTCGGTATTCAAATCTTTCAAGATCTAGGAGACGTACTCGCCATAAAGTCTTATCGATCCCTGACAACCTTGGTGTAAAATATCGTCAGACCCTCCCTAATAGCCGCATAACTTTATACTCAAGTGGGTTCCAAACCGGAGAAGCATACTCGAGCTTAGGACCAACAAATTGCCTGTAAAGTTTTAACAAAAAGTCTGGAGTTTTACTTGTGAAGGCTCTATGGATTAAAGCTTTGCGCATTTACTGGCCTCTGTGGCAATTTTCACGGAATGAGAGGAACATACATGTAACAGCTTCGGGCCGGGCCAACCTGCGGGGAGGGGGTAGAGGCGTTTTCCCTGAGGTGAGGGGTCGAGGGGAGTATCCCCCAGAGGGGGGTCAACCAGCGACAGAGATTCTCAAAAAATTAGGTAACCGAAACCGGCTTACCGAACAGATTTAATTAGCTTTATGCCTTGAACAGTATAGCTACTCCAGCAGAGAGAGAAGGCCTCCAAACAGAACAGTCAAAAGCGCACTGTAACTGCTCGGAAAGGAGCTGCCTATAAAAAGACCGCTGCTGATAGGAAACTGAGCTCATAATCTTGTGAGTTGTGACAGGTGACTGCTATTTCTAAACTGATTAGCAGATAAGCTGAGCAGCTTATCCAAACGTCCGGGTTAGGGGCAGCTGATCGGTCACACCTGCATCTCAATAATCCGCGACCGACTATTTCTATAGTACACGCCTTTCTTTGCTACAGGATGTCTCAAAATAGACACATTTCTTTTTACTGCCATTGCCGCAAATTTATTGACCAAATAGGCTGAAATTTGGACCAGTAATGCCAAAATTCGGGGAATTTTATATGTTAAAATTTGGTGATCCAGCCAGACTTTACCCACTCCCAAGAAATTTAAAAAAAACTGAAATTTGTTAGATTTGAAACCAAAGGAAAATATGTTACCTTATATAGTACCATCACAGGCCACGAACGTGGCCATGGCTATGGGTGCCGGTACCATATATGGTGTCACTAGCCTGCTACATACCTCACTATTAAATAATGTACTTTGCAGTGTTTGAATGGATTTCGTGCCATTCCAAAAATTTTATAGTCTGTGCTTAAGATCGCAAAAACAACAGATACCTATTCGTTGGGCTGCTGATTGAAGTAGTGCTTCAATTTCGGTCGAGTGGACCTCGGGCTGGTCACTGGCTGGCCATGGCGGGAGCAGCAGCATCGCCATTGCGATGCAAAACACAGAACAAAACAAGTGCAAAACACAATGAAAACGATGGTCGCCCAAAAGAGGGGTATCAAGCTGAAAGTGTCTGTATGCAGGGATGCCTCCATACCAAAATTGTACTAGTACTAAAATCAATCTTTGAATTTAGTACGAGTACCATACCAAACCAAATTCAAAACAGCTCCTTCTATACTATACCATACCATATCAAAAACGCCTTTACCAGATAATTTTACTACTAGAATTTTGATTTTGGTATGGCGTTTTCATTTTAGTACTAGCTTGCTGGCTATATTTATAACACTTTTCAAATGCGTCAAAATATATTCCCAATCATTTCTGCATGTTTTGATTGGAAAAAACCCAAGAAAGGTGGATTGAGCATAATTTCCAAAGGCTTCTATGACATTATCACTGCAAACTACCACTACTGTACCAAATTCATACCAAAATCATACCAACCAAATTCAAACTGAATTAGCTAGTACTAGACCATACGATATCGAATTCATGCCGCCAAGTTTATACTATACCATACCATATCAAATTCAAAGTTTGAATTTGGTAGGCATCCCTGTACTGTTGTTTGGGTTTGGTTTGGTTTTCTGGAATCGGTTCGGTATCGGTAGGTATTTTTCGGCATACCCAGGAATCGGTTCGGTATGGGTAGGTATTTGCAAAAATACCGGTGTACCGGTATTTATTCGGTATTTGCTGAAAATGTTTTACAATGTCAAAACACTGAATTTTCCATTTGCAAGGTCATGGATTTAGTCATTTGCAAGGTCAGAGACTAGAAAATTCGTCAAAAGCAATGGGATTTACAGTTTTTAGGAATTTTTGAAATTATTTTTTTAGTTTTACTGGAGTGAAAATTGTTTCCATAAATAATTTTGGCTAAGAAGAGAAATGCTTCCATTGTCCTGTAGTTTTAAGGCCTGCTAGTGTACAGTATGGAGATCCAACGAGCAGTGACAAAATGCGGGGAACTACAGTATTTTGTTGATTGTGAATGTACTGTATACAAAGTACAAGAGAATTGATTATTAAGGAGCAGTGTGAAGTTAAGCAAAAACTAGCCCAACGCTTTCTAATGACAAACAAGTTTGGGACAGGGAGTTGGGTCAGAGAGCTAAGAATCCTTCAGATTCAAAATTTCGGGGTTATATCGTAATAGAATGTGTTTCTGCCATGCCCCAAAAATGCTAAATTACAAAGAAAACAATAGGTGATCATAGGGAATTTTCGATAAAAATTGCACTAAGCTGGACAAAAAATACCGATTCCTGAATACCTGGGTATTCGCAAAATAATCGGTATACCGACCGGGTATGGGTATTTATTAAAATACCTGGAATCGGTAGGTATTTATTAGTGTTCCGACGATATCAAAACGTGTCGATATTCGATATCGATATCGATATCGATATTTTCAGTTCAATATCGATCGATATCGATATCGATATCGATATTTGTAGTTATGCAGGAAAATCTGAAACGCTGAGAACTTGAAAGAGCAGACTGCTCTTTCTGCTTATCAGTCAAGCTGATGCATGCCGAAAGATGCATTCAGCAATCTGATATCAATTTGTAGAAAATCGCTGAAAAGCTACATGTAGCAGCCCTTCTGAAGCCCTTCAATGAAAAGGTTGATCCCTCAGGCCGATGTCCCACCCTCATTAGGTATAAGTGAGCTAAAGACAGAATAGTTGTATTTTAACTTATTTCAATCACAAATCAGACAAAAATCTTGATTTTAGTAAAAAAATCGGACTTTCTTGCTTACCATCCTTTCAACCACCCATCAGCCGGCGGTACCTGCCCAGGATTTAAAAATTTATGACCCCTTAGCCGAAACGAAACGCTAGTTCATATCTGCTTCTGCCCTCCTGCTTCAAGTGTGCGGAGTGAGCAGCTCTTCAGTGTTGCTGCAGACATTTAAGAACCTAAGCGTTGCTGTCAAAAAGCTGAGAATGCCGAGAAATTGATCTTTCTGAGAGCTATCATCATTGTTAGGTTTTGACTATAGTACCATCGGTTTCCGAGCTGTCCAGGAAAAATTGTTTTTTACTGGTCCAAAGAAATAAACTTGGTGTCTTTTTTGTTTTTTTTTCAACTTTTCCGCACATAAAATATCGAAAATATCGATGCGAAATATCGCGATATCGATATCGATATCGATATTCGAAAAAGGGTCGATATATCGACTTTTCGATATCGATATCGATATATCGTCGGAACCCTAGTATTTATTGGGTAGGTATTCCCAAAAATACCCATTTTTCGGTATGGGTTCGGTATACCCAATCAACAGTACATCCCTGTCTGTATGATTAGGTTGAAATGCTGCAAACCAGCCCTAGTCGCCTTTCAGTACCAAGGTCCAGTCTGACTACCACAACTTCGGGCCGCTACTAAATGCAGAGCGAAATACATGAAAGCAAGCAACTAACATGTTGCTGCAGCAAACTCTTCCATTCAACATACACTAGAACCGGACTAACCATGACTACAATTAAACATTTGCAACCAAAATACCGTAGGTCTAGCTTTGACAATGGCTCATCTACGGATGGATACCACGGTGAAAGAAAAGTTGCTACGTATGTTGGATTTGCACCGAACTCTTTTAAATGTTTATTCATGGTGCCTTTTACAAAAAACTTGACCGAATCATAAGTACATACTGCAGTCAGACACTTAACGCCGTTTATGGTACTTGTATCATTTACTGTACCACTACCTTCAGATTTCGTTCGTACCATACATGGGCATGGTAGTGGTACCATACATGGCAGGCGACTTAAGTCAAGTAAGCCATCCATGGCCATGAGTAGGGGTACCTAGCATATTACTGTATATGGTGCTACCACAGTCTCCGAATGTGTGGGTGCCATTCATGGTGCTGGTATTACCATATATTTATGGTACCACTAGCCTAGGTGCGGCCGGCACAGTTGGCGCAGGGGTTTAGGCCGCATAGCTACTGTGCGCGACATCATGCGCTCATCCTCTCAGCGCGGCAAGTTTCTTGCCGCAAAGAGTTAGTCGTCAGCGCAAAGCTCCACCCAGGCCACTGAAAGCTGCTGACAGAGAGTATGTAAACTAAACTTGCTTAACTTGCACCGAAGCCGCTCCACAAAGCATGCCGCGTTGGAGAAGATCTACAATGTCAGGATCTGTCGGGAGCTGTCAGAATCATGGCATCAATATGCTGGCCACCCTCGTGGTGACCGGCACCCAGCAGCATGGCTATGAGTGGCTGGCAGTGAAAGAAGGGCCACGTCCGAGATGATGATGAATCACGGGAGTCGCGAAATGGACCACCAGTCTGAGAGTCTGATCGTAGGCCCTAAGGCCCGCGCAAATCGGATTTGACACCACCGGATGATGTTACCGAGATCACAGAAGTCCTATTATCTATAAAATTTCATCCAGGGGATGAAATTCTATGCTACACTGACAGAATTTATCCAGTACCTGTACCATAAACGGCATTGAATGCTTGACTGTACTGACGTGGTGTGTCTAACCTATCCTGTCTAATGTCTATGACAACTTCACAGCCACAGCAGAGTGGGATCGGTGGGGCAGAAATAAAGTAGTGTTGAGGAGAGACCATTTGTTCAGCAGAGGATCGTAGTCCTCCACGCTTCTCTTCATCTTCTCACTGTCACCCCCAACAGCATACAATTTACCATTCAAACTGACAAGCGAAAATGAAACCCGTGCTAAAAGCATGTCCTCAATCAAGGTCCACTTGTCCTCTTCTGGGTGGTACTTTTCGCACGACTTCTCCTTGTGGCCTCCACAAGCATAAATGTAGCCATTCAGAACTGCGGCAGAGTGATAAGCACGAGCTATATTCATGGATCGAACTAAGCCCCAAGAGTTGCTCTCAGCACTGTAGCGTTCTACTGAACTGAGTTCTTCGTTTCCGCTGTCTACACCACCGATAGCATAGAGCTGGTGGTTAACTGCTACTACAGCTGGAGCGTATCGTTCATTGTTCATCTCTGATACAAAGCTCCACTCAGCAGCTGCTTGTTTCAGGCACTCACAGGACTTTAGGTTCACTTGATTGCTGTTATAACCTCCACAGACATAGATTGTGCCATCAAGCACAGCCGCACTGCTATGGGCTCTGGCTGTATTGAGAGTAGGTCCCAAACCAGTTGTCGCCTCTAGAGGAATATAGGTCTCAGTGGAGTTGAGTAGAGTTGAGTAGTGATGTAAAAAATTAATTTAATTGTAATTGAAATTCGCATAATTGACCCGTTTTTAATTTCAATTCAATTAATTTAATTTAATTGAAATTCAAAAGTTGGGCCATAATTTAATTGTAATTGAATTGAAATTCGCCTGGAATTTCAATTATATTTTCAATTATTTTCTGTGGTGAATGTAAAGAAATCCGTAAGTATTAGAGAGTATTAGAGAATGACTTCAAACGAAAACCTATTTAGGGTTTGTCACCTATTTATACTGACCTCGGATGGATGGATGAACTGTCGGGGCGGGGCCTGCCCCTGCGTTTGGCCACACTTCGGGCCCATCAGCACACCCACACCCTGCCCTTCCTTCGCTGCCTTCACTACTAGCCGGCCCCGGCACACATAATCGGTGTCAATCTAATCTGGGCGGGTCTCAGTGGTAGCTATACCCCTTCCCGTTTCTCGCACTCCCAACACATGTGTGGTTGCAATTGTAGCTTAGGTGCTTAGGCAGCTCAAGTCTGTTCCCGTTTGCCTACTCGCTGTCACCAACTTTTGGTGGCCTGGGTTGGGCCTTGTGCCAAAGACCAATCCTTGTGGCAAGTAACTTGCCCCACCGAGTGGATGAGCGCTATACCACCCGCACAGTCGCTTTGTTTTGTAATGTTTCATGCTCTGCTTTTTGTTTTGTAATTCATAAAAGTCAAAACAGTGATTTTTAGATGTATGGTGGGATTACACCCCCTTTTAGGCGAAGGTACCTAGGAAGTGAAGGTGCTCAAAAATGCTGAAAACCGTTTGATTATGTACTGATATATAATAATGAACTAACTGCAAATTCCCCAGAATGCCATTTTACGCGTTTTAAAAAGGCAACTTTTAAAATTTTCTCGCCTGGTTGGGCAGCAGGCTAACCAGTGTCTCTAAGCTTGGGCATTTTTCAAAGTTCTGGGTCACGCACGATCACTGTCTTTTAACTGCAAAATTACAACAATTTTCAAAAAATTGAAAAAATAAGTGAAAAAAATTGCATAATTGAAATTTTCCAACGATCCATAATTTAATTGAAAATATAATTGTAATTGAAAATAATGGAAAACTATTTCAATTAATTTAATTTAATTTAATTGAAATTAAAAACTGAGCCCATAATTTAATTGTAATTGAATTGAAATTCAAATTCCATAATTTTACATCACTAGAGTTGAGTCTGAGGAGTAGCCTCCGATTGTGATCACAGTGCCGTTGGCAGTGACAACACTGGTGTGGGCATACCGAGGCTCAGTCAAGTTCACATTGAGCAGTGTGTTGGCTGCAGGGTCAGTGGGGTAGAAGGTCTCCATTCTAGCCTGAGCAGATGAGTCAACGCCACCGATAACCAGAATGCCCATCACGGCTAGAACAAGTTACAGTTAGTCTGGTCATGTATACAATGTAATACAGTTAGGCACTTGACCAATATGTGTGACAACGTCAGGGTTTCTACGCAATCCAAAAACCTGTTTATGATTTCTAGCCTTTTAGGACTGAAAGACAACTGATACCCTACTAAATCTACATAGCTTTGAAAGCAGGCCGTAAACCCCGCTTTGGATTCTAAGTCTAGGCAGAAACTCTGTTTTGTGCTGCAGAACGTATTGCGGCTGAAAATGTTTTTACTTTAGAACCCAGAAGTACAGTGGATCAGGTATACGTGTACCTGTACCTGATTATCAGGTAGATTTTCAATACCCACCTGATACCTACCTGATACCTGATCGGGTACTTTTGAACGGTACCTACATATATTGTACGTACTTGATTTTGGGTATTTTTTGCCTGAAACAGGTACAGGTACTTTTTCGATTTCAAAAATAGCATTAAAAGACCAATTTGTTAATCAAAAGTTGTTAAGAACAGCTAACCCCTCAAATTTTTTTCGCCCTCATTGTCCAGTAGTACTCCAGGCCACTTCTGATTCCTAAAAACTGTTAATTCCTGCTAAATTTATACTCGAAATGCTTTTAAAAACCGCTTTGGAGGCAAACTTATGAAAATTTTCTTGCCCAACCATGGATCCTCAAAGACTCACCTTTTTGACAAATTCTAGGTAAGCCATTGAGTGGAGGCGAAAACACATTGATTTATAAGAAACCTTACCAAGACCGGCGCAAATCAACACAAGCGAAAATGGATCTGGAAAGCGATTCCAAATCCCTGAGATAATTTTAAGGGCAGGGTTTCGGCGTTTTGTGCGATATATAACCAAAATTTTTACATTTATAAATTAGTGCTTTTGTAATGAAAAATTCTTAAAATGACTGCAACCAAACTACTTTCAGCTGCCTTTGGAGCCGCAGTTGGTATTTTGAGCGATTTTTAACTAAAATCCAGATTTTAACTTTTTTCGACAAAATACCTGATACCTGTATTTTTGAGAATACCTACCTGTATCTGATACCTGATTGGGTATTTTTGAAATACCTGTACCTGATACCTGATATTAGGTACTTTTCCAATACCTGCCCACAGTACCGAGAAGTGGGTTTTCAGGTGCCCAGTAAAATTTCCAAATACAAAATTTCAAATTTGACCATTTTCAATTAAGAGGTAACAAAAAACAACACCTGTGGTGGAGGACTGATTGTGATTCTGTGTAATCAATATCAAGAGAACAATTAAAGTTGCCAGAAGAGTGAGAACAGACAGGGAAATGATAGCTGTCCAGCGAATGCATCTTACAGAGTACTTCCTTTCAGGAATGTCAGAATATTCGGCCGGCTTAGGCCTGTACCTGCCGACCGATTTCAAAATCTCAATCAGCTCCTGACCAGAAATTAACATTTCGGCGTCAGTGACCGCATCTTTGACAGAGAAGAGGGTGTCGGCACTGAGAATTCCCTCTTCGACTGGCCGTAGCACCCGCTGAATTTCGTCATCTGACAGACGCTGAACAAATTCGATCCGTTCGCTCGAATTTGGAATATTTGGCGGTTGGTTTAATGCGGCAAATATGGGCTGCCAATTGGCTTGATCGCTTGATGTGCTACTACACTCTGTCACAAATTGAGGAGGCGTGTAGTGGTCTTGCATAGTCTATTAGAGAAAACGTAACGTATAGCTATATCAGAAACCTAGCTATTACTACAATACCTATCACTTGCTTTAGCTTGCGTTCGTGCCTTTAAAGTAAACAATCCTTCTCTTTACAGAATTGACTACGTTATCAGCTGGTATAGTCCATTCAAATCATTGGAATGCACTTTGTTGTATTGAATAATGCTATCGTTAAAAGATGCTATATCGGATTATTTAACGTTAAAATTTCCTACATTGGATCTTTTAACGTTCAAGTTTCCTATAATAGATTTTTTCTAGTGTCTCCGAGTAAATTTATTTTGAAATTAAATAACTACTAAATTGCTTGCTCAGCCTACAGAAGAAAATAACTTTGCACTCTTTAAATTTGTTTTATGTTTAGGTTTGTTGCGTCATTAGAAATGTTTCTTTTCTACGTACTGTACTGTATGTAGTTCTCGCACAAATAATTTTGCAAGATTTTTCGGCGATTTTAGCTTTCCCGGAACGGACCGGGGGTCGTCCGGCGGAAAATGTCATCCGGGCGGACACGAAATTTGATATTCCAGGCTAGACTGTGAAAAGAGGCACCATGCACAGGGCTCTATTTAGACAGCTTTAGTAAAGAATTTTTTCATTTCTCTTGTTTTTGACAGGTACTTTCTTACCTTCATCAAAAAGCTGTGTCCACCTGCACCTACCTTTACTTGGATGTTTTCAATACATGTAGTTCATAATAACTGCGTGTCGATGGCTTTTTCACTGAATTGTGATAAATTAATGAATATTCCAATTTCTTCTTCGGTTTTCTTAAAAATAACGAAAAAACCTTCTAAAAATAAACTGTTTTCAAATACGTTAAAACAACTATAAGAATCTAAAAAAATATTGTCCCAAAGCTTGCTCTGGTGCACCTTGACCATAGGTAGTTTACGCTATCCAGTGTGTCACGGCGGCTCCGGCACCCGTGGAAGCGGTGTGTTTGTGGGTTCGAAACCTGTCGAGGCGATGGGAAGTAGTCGACACAAAGCCCAACCCAAGCCATCGAAAATCAGCAATGGCAAGTAGATAAATGGGGACCAAACCTTAGCTGTCTTGCACCCACCGACAGCAAAAGGGGAGGGTTGTTGTTAAGGAGGCTGCCGGACCTTGAGTCTCTTCCTGCTCTATAGCAGTTGGCTACTCCTAGTCCGAAAGGACAAAAAGTTGCAACAGCAACTGTAGTATAGGAAAACAAAAATTAGTAATAGTAGTGGTATTTTACTATTAGTAAAGTAATAGTAAAAAGTGAAATTAAGAGTCAATAGCTAACTAAACATAAAATTAAATTAACAAAGACCGTCAATAGTAAAATGAAAATTTTACTACTATTTTACTAGTGTTTTGGTGAATTCCAGCCAAATTCTAGATCAATTTTGTGATAAAACATGAGTGGGCGTACTTTTGTCAGTCAAACTTCACTCATTTTTCAAAATTTTTCAAAAGATCTTGGCATAATTGATACAAAATTGCCCTTATGATTAGTAAAATAGTACCTAAAGTCTGTTCAAAAATCTTTGGCGCTGGGTACATCCGGCAGTGTCCCGAATTTATGCGTGGTGTGAACTCCATACATGTATATATGGATCTGTTCCTCTCATCAACGAGACTACTATACTGTTCTCGAAATTTGCATATTATACTTTGCTTAGAAGAAAGGGGCCTGACAAAAAAATCGACTTTTTTGGCAAAGCGCCAACTTTTGTGCCGATACCAGATTCGGATTCCTCAACCTTCAGGCATCTCGAAAATACTACCATATATGGATCTACGATCAACCGTACCAAAGTTACACTCTAGTTTCTAATGCCGACAAGCGGTCAAAATTTTGCTCTCCCATAGTTAAGCACAAAAATTCATTCAAGATCGAACACATGGGGTTTTTTTCCTTCCAACCAATTTCAGCTTCACGTTTCTATATTATTTCGGACATGCTGAATCCAGCGGTCACACTGGTTTTGCTCTCCGACTTCGATTTTTGGTAGAAATTTGACCTCCAAGCAGGGATGTGAGGTGGGAAAAAAACACCGGAAAAAAACTGTTTTTTTCCGGAAAAAAACCGGTTTTTTTCCTAAGGGTCGGAAAAAAACATAAATCGCGGAAAAAAACTCAAGCTAAAAATAGCTAATTTACGTCATTTTTCGTTTAAAAAATGGACTTTTGCTATGTATAATAGGCCATACTGACTCAAAACTGTTAGAAAAACAACAAAAAAGACCAAATTTGGCATGAAAAAAACAAAAATGCAAACTGCTGTAAGAAAATTTGCATATAGCGTTGTTTATGGAACCTGTCAGGCACTGTTTCATGCCTGTTTCGTGATTTATATCAATGTAACACGTGTATTTCTGGTCTAACAAGACTGAGGAAGGCGCTAGAAAGCGTTAGGAATCATAAAACCGGCCTAGGATACTCAGAACTTGGGCTGGAGTTTTTTTCCGCGATTTAGGAAAAAAACCGGAAAAAAACCGGAAAAAAACTGGAAAAAAACAGGCCGAGGTTTTTTTCGGAAAAATATACAACCCTGCCTCCAAGTTAGGGTGTCCACCTGAATTTCAGAAAGGCATAGCCCAACGTATCTTGTGTGGCCCTGGTCGAAACCTCATACATGTACATATGGATCTGTTCCTCTCATCAACGAGATTACTATACTGTTCTCGAAATTTGCATATTATACTTTGCTTAGAAGAAAGGGGCCTGACAAAAAAAATCGACTTCTTTGGCAAAGCGCCAATTTTTGTGCCGATACCAGATTCGGATTCCTCAACCTTCAGGCATCTCGAAAATACTACTATATATGGGTCTACGATCAACTCTACAAGAGCTACAGTCGATTTTCTAGTGCAGACAAGACAACAACACTTTCTGAAATTCAGGTGGACACCCTAACTTCGAGGTCAAATTTCCAGCAAAAATCAAAGTCGTAGAGCAAAACCAGTGTGACCGCTGGATTCAGCATGTCCGAAATAATATAGAACAGTGAAGCTGAAATTGGTTGGAGGAAAAAAACCCCATGTGTTCGATCTTGAATGAATTTTTGTGCTTAACTATGGGAGAGCAAAATTTCGACCGCTTGTCAGCGTTAGAAAATTGAGTGTAACTTTGGTACGGTTTATCGTAGATCCATATATGGTAGTATTTTCGAGATGCCTGAAGGTTGGGGAATGCGAATCTGGTATCGGCACGAAAATTGGCGCTTTGCCAAAAAAGTCGATTTTTTTGTCAGGCTTCTTGCATCTAACTAAAGTTCAATATGCAAATTTCGAGAAATAGTAATCTCGTTGATGAGAGGAACAGATCCATATATACATGTATGAGGTTTCGACCAGGGCCACACAAGATACGTTGGGCTATGCCTTTCTGAAATTCAGGTGGACACCCTAACCCTCCGGAAATGACCACTCAAATCCGGGCATATGCCGGGTAAAAAAGATTCGGCGTTCGGCGGAATGGTCGAACCTTTATACAAGAACAAAACCTCGAGCCTATGAATGTTCGACACAAATATGAACGCTTATTATGTTCCAATTGAAAGCTCGTAAATAACATGAACTTTTTCAGCATATGTTCTGATTGCAGAGTAAGCGGAACCAATCTTTGGAGCCTGAAAAGAACCTTTGGCACTTGGCCAACGAACCTATCTGCCAGTGATAGTCCCGGATTTTCCAAAAACCGAACCTTCTTGAGGAAGCGATTAGAACCTTTCCCGCTCACCAGACGAACCTATTCGCCAGTGATAGTTCCGGATTTGCCAAAAATCGAACGTTTCACCTGAAAGCTCTAAAAATCTTTCCCGCTCTACAGATGAACTTGGTGATTAAAGTGAACCTTTAGGACTTCTGTTTTTGCTGTTCCCCGGGAATTCAAAGGCAAAAGCAGTACACCTAGTAGTATGGCTCATTCTTGACCGAAACCCTGCAGCACTGAATCTGTATGCAATATCTAGCGTTTGAGCACAGCACAGAATCACAGGAATTAATACAGGATCGAAAACACGTTTTGGTGCGTTTCAGTCGATATGCCCGTTTAAAAAAATAGGTTCCACTGAAAAGGTTCTGATCACAATGTACATTGTATGTATGTACAATTAAATGTTCATTTGCAAAGGCTCCGTTGGACAATTGGTTCTAGTGGACTAGAACCATATCGTTTTGTACGTATCGGACTAGAACGTACTTTTAAGAAAATGTTCAGTTGCAAATAGTTCCATTTGGCATTAAAGTTCATGTGTTTAGGTTCTCAAAAGCGCGAACCCTTGACGTAAAAGGTTCAGATGACCTAATTATCGAACCTATTAAAACGGGCATATAATTGCAGATATTGTCAATTGTTCGTCACACTACTCCAATTTGGTTTTGGGCATATTTTCCGAACTGGTTAATTTTACTTGTTTTTCATTGTTCGGTTATTGGTTCGTGACCCCTATAGGGGTCCGGTTTTTTCCGGAGGGCTAACTTCGAGGTCAAATTTCTAGCAAAAATCGAAATCAGAGAGCAAAACTAGTGTGACCGCTGGATTCAGCATGTCCGAAATAATATAGAAACGTGAAGCTGAAATTGGTTGGAAGGAAAAAACCCCCATGTGTTCGATCTTGAATGAATTATTGTGCTTAACTATGGGAGAACAAAATTTTGACCGCTTGTCAGCGTTAGAAAATCGAGTGTAACTTTGGTAGGGTTGATCGTAGATCCATATATGGTAGTATTTTCGAGATGCCTGAAGGTTGGGGAATGCGAATATGGTATCGGCACAAAAATTGGGGCTTTGCCAAAAAAGTCGATTTTTTTGTCAGGCTTCTTGCTTCTAATTAAAGTTCAATATGCAAATTTCGAGACCAGTATAGTAGTCTCGTTGATGAGAGGAACAGATCCATATATACATGTATGGGCTTCACACCACGCATAAATTCGGCACACTGCCGGATGTACCCAGCGCCAAAGATTTTTGAACAGACTTTAGTAAAATTATTAGTAAAACAAAAATCAGCAAAATCGTAGCTGCGTGTTGGTAATACAAAAGTATAAAATCAATCAATCAATCAATCTGTCTTTTACTTCTTTTTTAAAACCAGACACCTGTAAAACGGTACTTAGGCAAAAGCAATAAAACAACTTAAATCGAAGAGCTGAATTTGTAGTAAATTTAGTAAATAGTAAAGTAAAATATCAATCCACTGGAGGGGAAATCGGCCGATAATCGATGAAGGCGCATAATCTGAGGTAGCATAGCATGTAGTAATTAGTTATTGGTGAGTTGCTGCGCTGGTGTGTAGAAATAATCTGGAAGTCCAAGCAGTTGTTTGATACCATATTCGGTCATATGTTTATTAATGCTGCACAATTTGGGTGCGCAACGATTTACAATACCTAAACGCAGACAGGAGTAGAACTTGAATATAGCATGTAGTAATTAGTGGTTGGTGAGTGAAATAATAATCGTGAGACTGAAAGCAGTCGTTTGATACCAGATTTGACCGTGTTTCTTACAAATTTACAATCCAACTGCTACTGTTATTTAAATATATTAATATTAAAATATAACTATTATCAATAGTGCCATTTTAATAGTATTAAATCTATATTAATATTAAAATAGATGGTCTACTATTATATTAAATTAAACTTAAAATGCATAGAGGGGCTGAATATTAAAATTTATGTTTAATAGTATTTTAATAGCATTTTAATAGTTTTAAACCTTGTCTGACAATCAAGGGAACATATTTTTGCGCAACTACCGCTATAAATTAGAAGTGTTTAGCAGTTGTATTTGAATCATTGCCAACGAATAATTACTTATAGAATTTAGCTGAATTTATATATTCATGTGGAAAAACGTAGGCGCAAAATGTTAGGAATGGCATAAAACGCTATGCTGTTGGTGGCAGAGAATCGTGAAAGCCACGGCATTCATAAGATACCGAAAAAGAAAATATAACTGTTTTTTCTTTTAGTAACTATGGATGACAAAGCAGGTTTGCGGTGGATTATTCCTCTCGAAAAAAACAATGTTTAATGTATAGGCCTCCCTAACCAGACTCTGAAAATTCGACGATTTCATCTATGTCCGATCAATAAAAAGGAAAAGTCGTCAAATTGGGGGAGATTACCAACCATGAGCTAGTTTTTACGTGATCGTCAAAGTCTGCATTGAGCTGCGTAACCTTTTACCTTTCTACGTACAGTTGAATAAATTTTCAGAGAAAGTAGGCTCTGTTACAAAAGACAGTATGTAGGACCCGAATTCGTCTTCGCCTTTACCCAAAGAATAGGAACGGAATCTGCCCTTGCACTTAAAACTACAATAGCAACCACACGTCTTCGTACAAACGGAAACGGGGACAGCTACATTGTACCATTGAGACCCGTCCAGACTGACACCCAGCATGTGTGCCGGCTACTACTAGAGACCTGCACAGGCCGCCTTTTTGACGGCCCGGTCTGTCCGCAAACCGAATTTTTGCGGCTCGGCCCCGGCTGAAATCCTCTGTAGGGCGACCAGGCCCGGCCCGTGCAGGTCTCTAGCTACTACTATATCGCAGGAATGGCAGGATGTGAGTGCGCGTGATCGACTCGCCGTGTGGTGAGGCCTAACACTACGGCCATGCCAGTGCAATCCATCCATCCATCCAATGCTAGTTCTATCCTACTAAACAGGCAGTTCCCAGCACTGGCACGACACCTTGGCATCGCTCATCGACAGACAAACGATATGCTGTCAGAACAAAAACTTCGACAATGATTTACTTCTGGTGGTGTACGTACGGCCTTACGTACGTACTTATTTTACCAAAGAAAAACTATGGTGCACGCAGACAGACAGATCTTCTAACCACTGGTAACAAATGCGTAATCAAGATCTCAAGTGCAGTTTCGCACAGACTTCCACGAGAGAACCGTGAGAGTATCGTCTGAACGAAGGCTTTTTCAGTTTAACTTGACAGGCTGGAAGCGCTTCATCTTCATCTTCAGTTCAGTTCGGCAACCAACTAATCCGGAGACTAAACCGAGAATAAATATAATTGATCACGTTTTCAGTCAACTCACGGGTAGCGATCGACCTGAACCAAAATTCAGACTGGAACCGGACCGGAATTACCCCAGTTCCGGGCGGAACCGGATTTTCAACAAAGGCTAAAAATTCGAAATTCTAGCTGAAAACTGCAGAAAACAGTTACAGAGTGCTTTGCTACAGTTAGAACTGGTAGAACTGCCATGAAACATTACTGTTACTGATTTCCCAGAGAATTCTACATTCCTCATACTGGACCCCCACAACACACCCTTGATGATTTTGCGTTTTTTTGTGGGCTGCTATATATTTAAGACCTATGTTTTTTTAATTTTCGGCTATAAAATATCGAAACATCTGAAATTTCCCATCTGAAACTACTGTAATTGTTAAGCACCAATTGGTAATTGGGCTGTAGTAAATTATCGACACTTTTGTGTGCACTTCTGAGAAAAAAATAGTGATTGCAATCAAAATTGTTGTCTAAAACAAAGTTTTTAGGTGATTATTAATAATGTTTAGCGTTATCGCATGGAATTTAGGAGGTTTGCTTTCAAAAAGAGCGGAAAGTCAAAAAGTTCCAGAGCCGGCACCCTTCAGCACCGGAACCGGAATTCCGGTCGATCGCTAATCATGGGTAGTGTTTAATAATTGCAGCCAGGGATCGATAACCAGTACAGAGGGAGCTTGCAGGTACGCATAAACGGGCTGAACGAGTGAGCTGACCCAAATTGAGCCGAGCCGAGATTTTTTAGGCTCGTGAACACTAGCGATCGACCGGAATTCCGGTTCCGGTTCCGTGAAAAAGGGTACCGGAACCGGAACTTTTCATTCACTATTTTCGATGGATATCGTAATGTATTATTGCGTCTGTTTAGGTTGATTTGCACTACGTGTTTTTTACCAGATGCCTAATTTTTTTTTAAATTTAAAAATATAAAATCCTCCAACCGACCCTGATTCTTTCTTTTTTAGTTTTTTTTTTTTTTCTTTTTACATTCCCGCATTCTTTTATTCAATATTCGGAATTTTTCCGCGACGCTAGTGAACACCTCTAGTAACTTGCATTTTTTTTATTCTGAGCAACTTTTAACCTAACTTGATCTAACAATGGAATGATGAACAACAAGTCCTAATTTTATTCACTCAGATGAACACAAAATTGTTTAGAGTGCAACGGGTTAAGACGGTTAAATCAAAATGTCGTACCTTACATTTTTACTCATCCCTGCCTGCCAGCATCTGTTCTCCGTCATCGTAGACAGTGGAAACAACTTAGTCAATTGTCTGTGGAAATGGGAGATGGCAGTTAGGGCCGGCAATGGCGTCAACTCTGAATTAGCCGTCGCAAGGCAAGTTCTCTGTCACAATCGCCGAGCTTTTAAAGCAGCCGCTATGTCCGGTTCAGTCGACATTCTGCTGCTGCTTTCGCGCTTTAGGACGCTGCCGTTGCAGAGGTGCCTGAAGAAACTGCATCTGCGTACACTAGTTAAAGCGAGAAAAACAATATACACCTAAGACAACCATCACTCAGTGCACCCGGTATGGACCGATCGTCGCACGCACATCCTACAGCCAATAACCCATTACGGCAACAAAACGAACTACTTTTTGGTCCGCCGTCCCACCCCGGTATCATACATGTAACAGGGGTCTGCCCCCACCCGACTTAGGCCAGACCGCCGGATAAGACCCCTTGAGACGATTATTCTGGCAAGTAATTTTTGAGCACATTTAATTTTTCTCAATTTCAGACATAAGAATTGCCAAAATCGCCTGCAAAACTGCACTTCTTAGCTGTATTTCAGCCCAAATTAGCGATTTTGACAAAAAATTGCGATTTTTTCGATTTTTGAGCGTTTTTTAGTGCCCAACCCCTCTTCAAAAATTTGGGCTCAGACCCCCCGGCCGGCGCCAGACTCCCCTCCCTCTTCGGCGGATGACCTGGTACATGTATGGCCGGTATAGTCAAAGAATCGTCGTCGTTTGTGTTCTCCATCCAGGCTGGCTTCTTTGAATAAACTTAGCACTTCGTTCTCCGGCCGCGGACATCAGCGCGTAAATATTCTGCATAAACCCTTTGGGCGTTGCGGCAAACAGAGGAGGCCAATTCGCCCTACCGGCCGACTACCCGACTTCTTAGTCTTAGGCTCAGGAAGAACGTTCTAAAAATATCTCCACCATGCGGCCGATTCTTACAGGATATATATGCGCAAATACTGCGGACTGAAGTCTACTGTCTAGCACTATTCGTGGTACTAACGGTCGGTCGCTACTTAAGAGGCAGTCCATGAAAAAATCGAACCTTGGTCTGTACAGCTGATTTTTCAAAATCTGCGTAGCCAGCTGTAACTTTCAGGCTTTGTAGAACACGGAAGGTCATGGAAGTATTTGCTATCCGATTTTTTCTAAGTGCTCTAGAACCAAAATTACGGCCCTTCAAAAATCGCTATTTTGACTGTTTTTGCCAATGAGGTCCCGACTTCAAAACGGCATAACTCCGTTTGGCGTGGGCCGATTCTGATGTGATATGTCTTATTAAAGAGGTAATTGGACCCTCTATCAGCCTATATGCACAGCAGAATTCAATTCCATCTACAACTTTTTCGAATGTTTTTTGACTTTGAGAGGCCATATCTCAAAAATGAACGGGGTTATACGGCAAGGTTAGGACAGATTCGAAATCTACATGCAATTTCGCGTCTGATGGTCATATTTGTGTTTCTCAAAGCTTGGAGCTCAACAACCAAAAGTTCGGTCGAATGTAGCCAGTCAAAACCCTCATTTTTCCTTTTTTCAAACGAGCTGCTTGACATTGAAACGCTATAAGTCAGTCGTGATTTATATGTTTTTTACTGCAAATACATCATTTTAGAGGCAATCGAATAAGCTGTCAGACCATACAGACTAGGTGGCCCAATATTGCTTTTTCACTGTTTAACACACCTTCAACTTTGGCAGACAATAACTCAAAAATGAACATGGTTATATGGTAATGTGATGGCAGATTCGAAATCTACTCGCAATTTCACGTCTGATGGTTATAATACTGTTGCTCAAAGCTTGGAGCTCAGCTGTCAAACGTTCGATTGAATGTAACTGGTTAGAATAAGTCGTTTTGCTCTTTTCAAACGCGCTGTCTGACATTGAAAAGCTGTATGTCAGTAATGAGCAAACTATTTCTACTGTAATATTGAATAAGCTTCCAAACCATGTTCACTGGATGGTTCAATAGTGCTTTTTCACTGTTTCACTACACAGTACAGAGCATCACCTAAATAAGTAATTGAAAAGATCCGCAGAGACTATCAAACAATTTTCACCAAGTACACATAACTAGGCAACTGAACAATAGTGCTTACAACTTTGCACTGTAATAATAAGAATGGACTACCCTAAAGGATAACTATCGCACACTGACATAACAATCGAAAACTATAATCAGGCGATCTGCTATGAATTTCTCCGTTTAAGTTAAATTACTTCTAATGCTAATTGCAATATTCATGCAGCAAAATTTGCCCACAAGATGTCTTCAACTGTTTCATATTCTTCATCTTCAACATATTCATCATGCCTGATATAGTGAAATTCACTGTTTTGACTGGTAACATCATCCATTTCTGCAAATTCTGGGTCTTCCACTACAGGCCCTGGCTGTCGCTCATTTGCATATTTTCGCCTTTTTGGTTGTGGTGGGGCAGCTGGCGCAGTAGTGCTGGTAGGTGTTACAGTACCTTCACACTGTTGTCGTGCTTTACAAGAGAAGTAACTCATTATCTGCGTTTCAGTCAGATATTCATATATGTCAGATAGTCAGTTATATGATGACCTGGAAAAGTACAAGGCTCACATTGTCCGCGGTGTTTGGACAGACTTGGCAAAACGTGAAGTTCTTGAGCATTTGACTCCAAACACAATTTTCATTACCCTTGATTGGGCAATGTAATAGTTTGATTTTACTTGGTTTAACAATACATGGACCATCTTTAGGAAATTCCTCCCACGGAAAGGTCGTGAATCCCAGACTGGCTGGTTTGGCAAAAGAGGGCTTAGTTGGCATATTGCCATTGCTGTGAATCGAACTGTGCTCCCAAACAAGGAAGTAGTGTATTTCAAACGCACTTATGTTCACGTGTTACAACAAGCAAATCAAAATAGCGCTGATGTTGTTGCTATTCTGGAACACATTTTGGCAATAGTGCATACTGAACAGCCACATGTCAAATTCGCAGTCATCCGCAGTGATAATGCTGTAAACAGCCTCTAACTAAATTACTGCAGCAGTTTATACCTCAGAAATATTTGTAGATGTGTTACAAGGCTAGTACAATGGTTTCAAGTATACCAGAACTTTCAACAAGAGATGGAATCACAATCTTACGATGGATGTTCAGCGAACCACAAGTACTTGTACACATATCATAACTCAACAGCTTTTGTTTGCAGTGATTTGAAAGTTTGATTCTAGACAGGGAAAGGACCCTGCGATCGTGCAGCAGGT
>JASANB010005315.1:0-36284 GCA_030248155.1 Sabatieria punctata | reverse complement strand
GGAGCGCTGTTTGTTTCACTATGGATTTTGTAAGCGTGTTTTGTTTATTAAAATTTCTTCCGCACCATGGGGAGGTTTTGGCGGGAAATTTGGATTGTTGTAACGTTCTGGCATAGCTGGTTAGATGTAGGATTCGCCCTGCTGTCTCGTTGCAACAATAATTGAATATGGAGGGGTGTTACCCTTACTTGGGGTACTTTCCACCAGGAATGATTGATTCTTGTGTAGGGCTAGATGTAGGGTTCGCCCTGCTGTCTCGTTGCAACAATAATTGAATATGGAGGGGGTGTTACCCTTACTTGGGGTACTTTCCATTGTTGTAGCGTTCCCCCAGGAATGATTGATTCTTGTGTAGGGCTAGATGTAGGGTTCGCCCTGCTGTCTCGTTGCAACAATAATTGAATATGGAGGGGTGTTACCCTTACTTGGGGTACTTTCCATTGTTGTAGCATTCCCCCAGGAATGATTGATTCTTGTGTAGGGCTAGATGTAGGGTTCGCCCTGCTGTCTCATTGGCACAATTATTGTGTATGGAGGGGGTGTTACCCTTACTTGGGGTACTTTCCATTGTTGTAGCATTCCCCCAGGAATGATTGATTCTTGTGTAGGGCTAGATGTAGGGTTCGCCCTGCTGTCTCATTGCAACACAATTGAATATGGAAGGGTGTTACCCTTACTAGGGGTACTGTCCATTGTTGTAGCGGTCCCCCAGGCATGATTGCTTCTTTGGTTGGGCGAGATGTAGGGTTCGCCCTGCTGTCTCATTGGCACAATTATTGTGTATGGAGGGGGTGTTACCCTTACTTGGGGTACTTTCCATTGTTGTAGCATTCCCCCAGGAATGATTGATTCTTGTGTAGGGCTAGATGTAGGGTTCGCCCTGCTGTCTCGTTGCAACAATAATTGAATATGGAGGGGTGTTACCCTTGCTCAGGGTACTTTCCATTGTTGTAGCATTCCCCCAGGAATGATTGATTCTTGTGTAGGGCTGGATGTAGGGTTCGGCCTGCTGTCTCGTTGGCACAATTATTGTGTATGGAGGGGGTGTTACCCTTACTTGGGGTACTTTCCATTGTTGTAGCATTCCCCCAGGAATGATTGATTCTTGTGTAGGGCTAGATGTAGGGTTCGCCCTGCTGTCTCGTTGGCACAATTATTGTGTATGGAGGGGGTGTTACCCTTACTTGGGGTACTTTCCATTGTTGTAGCATTCCCCCAGGAATGATTGATTCTTGTGTAGGGCTAGATGTAGGGTTCGCCCTGCTGTCTCGTTGGCACAATTATTGTGTTTGGATGGGCTGTTCCCCTTACTTGGGGGTACTTTCCATTGTTGTAGCGTTCCCCCAGGAATGATTGATTCTTGTGTAGGGCTAGATGTAGGGTTCGTTCTGCTGTCTCGTTGGCACAATTATTGTGTATGGAGGGGGTGTTACCCTTACTTGGGGGTACTTTCCATTGTTGTATCGTTACCCCAGGAATGATTGAATCTTGTGTAGGGCTAGATGTAGGGTTGGCCCTGCTGTGGCGTTGGTAGAATGATTGAGTATGGTTAGGGGGTTAACTTTACTTGGGTTAGTTTCCACTCTTGAGCTGTCATTTAGCTCAGTTCAAGTATGATGGTGCTGAGTGGATTGCAAGTGTAGTGTGCAAATTTTGCAAGTTTTTGCAAGTGTAATTTGCAAATTTTGTAACTTTTTAAACCTGCTTTGTAACATAGACGTTATTGTAGTTAAATTGGAGATTTTGATTAGCTGAGTGGGAATATGATAGTGGCACTGGTAATCCATATGCAGTGTCATTCTAGGAGGCAATGTTTTGGCACCACCACTGAACACGCAGATGGAGCGTACGATTTCATCATGTATCAGCCACTTTACGCCCTTTATGGTACTGGCACGATATAAGGTGCCGGTACCTATAGTAAGCCCCCCCCCCGACGTTTGAGGACTGTCGTAGTGCTATAATATATGGTGGTGGGATTCGTCCACTGTGACGGTACGGTACCACTTCATTCAAATTTCGTACCATATATGGTAGTCGTACCATAGGATGCATGTAGGATATATGGTACCGGGTACCAGTACCGGTACCCGTGGTCATGGGTAGGGGTCCCATATATGGTGCTAGTACCATAAACAGCATAAGCTGCTTCATGGTGTAAGGCCTCTGTGGTGAACGTGGAGGCCGTTGGGCTCTGTAAGCGGCCAGTGCTGATCGGAGCTTCAAGAAGCTAATAAAAGTTTCGGAAATCTCGGCAAAGTTCCACTTTGCCTCGCAAAGTGGCAGGGTGCTTATGCCACATATTTAGAGACTTCAGCTAGACTAATGAACTGCTGAAACAACGACTATCTTTCACCTATTCATCATTCTGTTTCTGTATAAGCCGTCGCGTAATTTTCCTCAAACTAAACATTACGACGTGGCGTCGTCTGCCGGAAATTGTGTAGTTTAGTCGGTAATATGCGCCATCGCGGACGCGCGAAACTCAAATCTGAATCACTTTGACACGTTTACAAATACGACCAATTAGGACATTAAATATTCGCACATCAACACCGCAGTTAACAAAAACTATAAACGACTGGATCCTAATGGGACATGTTAGGCCGCAAAAAAGACTGTTGAAAAATCAAATAACTACCAAATTTTGACAAATTTTCTCTAACCCTACCCTAGCGACTATATTGAATTGGCTACTAGTATTTCGGCTGGGGATAGAATTTTCGAATGCTGCCTGAGGAAAGTAGCATAATTTTATATACAGGGTGTGTCAAAAAAAACAACCCAGCAGAGTTTTTGCTGCAGCAACCGCAAATCTCAACCGATTTGAATGAATCCTGCTTTAAATGAAAGACAAATAAATTCTTGAAAGACTGGTGAAGGCCCTATTAAGATACGATGCTTAGTTCCTGAGATATTTTCCTTCAAACTCAAAACAGAGATTTTGGCAGTGAACAAGAGCGAATCCGTTGCACTTCACAACAAAACGGATTCCTACTGCTGAGGGGCAACAAGTCTTTTACAAATGAAGTAACCAAGCATGTGTGGCACCAGAAAAACCACGTTACGTCAGCCCTGAGCAGTAGGAATCGGTTTTATTATGAAGTGCAACAGAATAATAAAAATCGCTCTTGTTCATAGCCAAAATCTGTTTTGAATTTGAGTGCAAATATCTCAGGAACCAAGCATCATATCTTAATAAAAGCTTCACCAAACTTTCAAGAATTAATTTATCTTTCGTATAAAATAGGACTCACTGAAATCGGTTGAGATTTGCGGCTGCTAGTGATGTAAAAAATTAATTTAATTGTAATTGAAATTCGCATAATTGGCCCGTTTTCAATTTCAATTCAATTAATTTAATTTAATTGAAATTCAAAAGTTGGGCCATAATTTAATCGTAATTGAATTGAAATTCGCCTGGAACTTCAATTATATTTTCAATTATTTCCTGTGGTGAATGTAAGGAAACACGTAAGTACATTGTATTTAGAGAGTATTAGAGTATAAGAAAATGACTTCGAACAAAAATCTATCTAGGGTTTGTCACCTCTTTATCACTAACCTCGGATGGATGGATGGATGGATTGTCCGGGCGGGCCGTAGCGCCTTCATTAGTAGGCCACACTACGGGCCCACACCCACATCCTTCCCTTCCTTCGCTGCCTTCCCTACTAGCGGGCACACTCGCCGAGTGTCACTCGGTGTCAGTCAGGGCGGGACGGGTCTCAGTGGTCCTGTCCTCGTTCCCATATGTCCCAAACTCACAACACGTGTGGTTGCTATTGTGGCTTAGGTGCTTAGGCAGCTGCAGTTTGTTCCCATTTACCTACTCGCTGTCACCAGCTTACGTTGGCTTGGGTTGGGCTTTGTACCAACGATCAAATCTTTGCGGCCAGAAAATTGCCCCACCGAGTGGATGAACCACGACCACGCGCACAGTGGCTTTGCGGCCTAAACCACTACAACAACTCTGCCGGCTTATACTGACCTCACTTTGTTTTGTAACGTTTTATGCTCTGCTTTTTATTTCGTAGTTCATAAAAGTAAAAAACAGTGATTTTTTATGTATAGTGACACGCCGTTTTTGGCGAAGGCACCTAGGAAGTGATGTTGTTCAAAAAATGCTGAAACCTTTAGATTATGTACTGATACATAATAATGAACTAATTGTAAATTTCCCCCAGAATGCCATTTTGTGCGTCTTTAAAATTTCTCGGCTGGTTGGGCAGTACACTAACCATGTGTCTCTAAGCTTTTACGTGGACATTTTTCCAAGTCCTGGGCCACTGTCACTGTCTTATAACAGCAAAAATACAACAATTTTCAAAAAATTGAAAAAATAATTGAAAAAAATTGCATAATTGAAATTTTCCGAAGTTCCATAATTTAATTGAAAATATAATTGTAATTGAAAATAATGGAAAACTATTTCAATTAATTTAATTTAATTGAAATTAAAAACTGAGCCAATAATTTAATTGTAATTGAATTGAAATTCAAATTCCATAATTTTACATCACTAGCGGCTGCTACAGTAAAAAATTTGCTGGGTTGTTTTAATCTCTGTTGTGCACTGCCAAAATCTCTGTTTTGATTTTGAAAGCAATTATCTCAGGAACTAACCAACGCATCTTAATAAAAGCTACACCAGTCGTTCAAGAATCTATTTATCTTTCATTTAAAGCAGGATTCATTCAAATCGGTTGAGATTTGCGGTTGCTACAGCACAAAATCTGTTGGGTTGTTTTTTTTGACGCACCCTGTATATACAACTAGGGATGGGACCGGTATACGGTATTATACGGTATTTTCGTTTTTTGGTATTACACGGTATACGGTATATGCTACCGTGTAGTCTTAAACAGTGAATTATTCAGTTTTCCTCGAAAAATCAGCATGTTTTATTCGATATTTATTTCTATTTTTTATTCCAGAGCACCAATTTTTGGCAAATTCCCCTATATAATTCTCCTAATTTGGTGATTTGTTCCAATTTTTCAAGTAAATTTTCAGTTTTTCAAAAAAATCAAAAGAAAGGAACCCTAGCACTAGATTGGGTTTTGCACAATATTTATGTTATAGATTGAATTTTTGTAGTAGGCCACTTTTTTATTCAATTGAATTTTGTATATTGACGTTCACAACTTTGTGACTGAAATACAGGGTGTGCCAAAAAAAACAACCCAGCAGATTTTTCGCTGTAGCAACCGCAAATCTCAACCGATTTGAACGAATCCTTTTTTAAATGAAAGATAAATAAATTCTTGAAAGATTGATGTACCGCTTATTAATGTACTCTGCTTGGTTCCTGAGATATTCACTCTCCAAGTCAAAACTGTGATTTTGGCAGTGAACAAGAGGGATTTTTTATTATTCCGCTGCACTTCGTAATAAAACGATTCCTGCTACTGCTGAGGCCTATTGGAGGCTTTACTGGTGACACATAAACTCGGTCCACTTCAACAGTAAAGTGTCATTAGCCCCCAGCAGTAAGAATCTGCTTTATTATGAAGTGCAACGGAATCGCTCTTGTTCTTTGCCAAAATCTGTTTCGACTTTGAGGGCAAATATCTCAAGAACTAAGCAGTGAATCTCAATAAAAGTTGCACCAATCTTTGAAGAATTTATCAATCTTTCATTCAAAAAAGGATTCATTCAAATCGGTTAAGATTCATGGTTGCAAAAGTAAAAAATCTGCTCAGTTGTGTTTATCACTCTTGTTCACTGCCAAAATCTCTGTTTTGACTTTGAGGGCAAATATCTCAGGAACTAAGCAGGCTATCTTAATAAGCGACTGATCAGTCTTTCAAGAATTTATTTATCTTTTATTTAAAAAAAGATGCATTCAAATCGGTTGCGATTTGCGGTTGCTACAGCAAAAAATCTGCTGGGTTGTTTTTTTTTGGCACACCCTGTATTTTATGGCTGTGTAACAAAGATTGAACGTTATTATTCTCTTCTACTCCTCACTCTAAAATCCTCTGTAGTGCCGAATTTTATGTCATTAATAGAATTTATATTAATCTTCACGATTTCTGCATATTCCAACTTAACTAAGCGTTCCTCGCTTATTGGAGCATACTATACGGTATCGAAAATGCTATACCTCATTCCAACATGCCGCAAAATTCATCAATGGTTTATATTTGCATGATGATATATGTTTCGTATGAACCATTATCAGTTTGCAGTTCGAATGATTCTTCAAACAGTGATCAACTGAAGAGATGTTTCATCAGCCTATTCTTCAGCATTGTTTCCCGCGTTTTGAGGAATCAATTAATCAAAAAATTTTTAACTATTCATCGAACTGATGAATAGTAGTGGACCATTCCCTGATGAACCATTTGACGATTGATGACGCTACTCTCTGAGGAGTAGCGTCTGCTGGTAGGAGATACGGTTTTTTTATACAGGTCCGTCCTATCCCTATATACAACGTTCTTCCGAAAAAATTAGGGTGTAGTGATTTTCTCGTACTCGTTAAAACATTAGAAAGATACCCTTGACAACAGACGCTCCACATAAAGCTAAGTGCAAAGAAAAGTTTTATTTGTATCTCAACAGAACAGTCAGGAGCCTTTCAATTTCAGCGTCGTCAATATTGTTTCCTTGCTTTTTGGCCTGTTCGAAACGTAGCTGGAGCAAAGTTTTCCTTGGAATTCGATGTTCACCTCGACTTTCACTCAGTTCCGCAGTACCAGATCCACTTCTCATCATCAAAACAGCACACAAGAAACACACATAAAAGAACAACGTCATACTTCTGTTCGTAGGGCACGACTCAAGTGCGTCGTAAATTTTCGCAGCTCAAAATAAATCATACTAGGCGGTCGCGCGGCGCGCAGTTTGACAAAATGTTTTTTTTTCTGTAAAACACCCCCATATTGTAGTGACATCATCGTCTATTATCTGTTGTTTTTAATCGCTCGCCAAGTGTAGGTGTCCCTATTTCCGTTCTTCGCTCAGCTCTGCTAATAGTTACTGCTCATTCGCGGAAACGCCAAATTCGGTTAGTACAAAAGGCCATTTAAGGCCGATTTTAGGCTGTGATTTCTGGGCCAGTTTGTTATAGTAAGAACTGCTAAGAACCAAATATTTGTGACACTGTGTGTCTGTGTTTGTGTCCAATGATGTAGAAGAGAATAAAAAAGGGGAAATGAAGCCAGAGTTGTTGGGTCGTTTTCTTTTCGCTTTTTCCAATGAGCTCAAAAAAAACTAAAAAGGCGGTAAAATCTCAAGCAAGTTTTAAAAAGAAATAAGCACAATAACTGGATAAATTGGTTTTAAATGCTTTGAATTGGCGTTAATAGAAGGTTTCCAAGCATTTCATTGGCAAAAATAAACTGACACCATTTTCAGGCAACTTCATTTGGTAATAAAATACACGCTCTTTTGTTGACTTCGGCAATAAAAAGCGATTGTTGAAAACGTTTTTCTGTCATGGCGAAAAATAATTTTTGAAAAAAAAAATGAAAAACCGAAAAACAACTGGCTTGAGTTTTTTCCCGGAAAACAAATTTCTTTTAGACGGGCGTCTATCTACAGTATGTTTATTGGAGATGGGCCTCTAATTTTTCTAATGATTCAGTCAGCGCATCACTTTATATCCCTTTCGGGCCGAGTGTGCACCCGACAATTTTTCATCACGCAAAGCTCGGTCAGTTTCGCACGCGACCATCACGCATTTGCCCAGCCATCACGCACAATTTACACCCCCGGTTTACTTCGCATTTGCGCAGCCCGGCCGGCGCAGCTATAACACATTTCCATCACGCATTTAAAGTGGCGGCCAGTAAAAAATGCGTGATGGAGAAACCTCATCACGAGCCGCGTCAGTGGCTCAGTGGGTAGCTCGCTGCCTCTGAGTCACGGCGGCCGCTGCATCCCTAGTGGTTGTAGTGGTTCATCCTCTCGGCGTGGCAAGTTTCTTGCTGCAAAGAGTTGGTCGTCGGCACAACGCTCCACCCAGGCCACCGAAAACTGGTTACAGTGAGTAGGTAAAATGGGAACCAACTGGATCTGCCGTTGCACCGAAAGCCGCTCCTAAAAGCATGCCGCGTTGGAGTGAAGATCAACGACGTCAGGAGCCGTCTGAGAAACCAGCATTACGGCCTATACCGGTTTACTCCTCCTCGGCCGGGCGGCCGCTGGGAGCTGTCAGCACCATGACGTCACCACGCCAGGCACTCTCTTAGTACCTGGCGCCCAACAGCATGGCTTGAGTGGCTTGGCAGTGAAAGAAGGGCAAACGTCCGAGATGACGATATAAGGGGTAACGAAATGGACCGTGCAGGTCTGATCGTAGGGCCGTACATTGTACGACCCCCCCGCCAGATGGGATCGGATCGGAACCTCATCACGCAACCTCCAAAATTCTTTCCATCATGCTGCATTTTCTCTACACGAGAGGGATAAGGCAATATTTTATGACTGAATAAGGTTTATGAAAGTGTTTTGCAGCAGCTACAGTATCAGTTCTTACAGTAGACACGGTTGAGCATATTCAAGAGAAAACAAAGCTTGATTAAACATGCAAACCATGTTCACAAGTTTCTTCCCGTTTTACCTCAAAACCCACAGTAATTGTTCTGGTTACGTTTGGTACAATCCCATTTGAGGCTTGGCTTTAATTTTTTCAAGCTTGCTTTAAGACAGTCTATTGAAGAGGGGCCGCTATTCAAGAACATACGGTAAAAGCGCACTGGGAGGAAAGAAAACACTCAAACCAGACCAGCAAATGCTGCAGTATTTCAACGTTCGCTGCATCGTTAACTGTTTGCAGAAAAACATTGTCGCACCAGCGAAATTCTTGTATAATTCAAATTAGGCTAAAAATAGGTATAAAAAGAGGATTCAGTTACTGTATTTAACAAAATAATTACCCTGAATCATACATGTAACAGGGGGGTCTGCCCCCACCCGACTTAGGCCAGACCCCCGGATGGGGACCCCCCGAGACGATTTCGCCGACCTCCCCTCCGATTTTTCTGGCAAGTAAATTTTTGAACAAATTTTTACAATTTTTTACAATTTCAGACACAAAAAATTGCCAAAATCGCCTGCAAAACTGCACATTTTAGCTGTATTTCAGCCAAAATTAGCGATTTTTAGCCAAAAAAGTGTGTTTTTTTCGATTTTTGAGCGTTTTTTAGTGCCCAACCCCCCTCCCAAAATTTTGGCTCAGACCCCCCAGCCATCGCCAGACTCCCCAACCCCCCTCCCCCTTTCGGCGGATAACCTGTTACATGTATGCCCTGTATATGTACACGGTGTATGTACTTTGGAGCTCGAAATTCCAAGCAAGCCACCACTTTACTTCCGCGTTCTACATTACTGGCTAAAGCGCAGAGCAAATGCACAGAATAGAAATTGAACATTCATTCATGGCAATCGGTTAGTTTCGGCTAGACCGTGTTTTGGACCGGAATCGCTACCAGTTGAACAGCTAGCTAAACAGCTTTGTCGGCCGTAAATAGTAAATTCGGTTTGCACCACTTCACCACAAACAGATTCGCCTGTTTTTCTGCCCATGACATACGTACGTACATACATACATATAATGACACAACCTGTACTGTACTGTACTGTATTGCACTGTACTGTACTGTATACGTGTGCAACAGTCATTATGCTAATATGTGCTAACAGGTCATCCTCCGAAAGCAAATTAATGGGGATAGGAGATCGGGATCGTGACGTATAGTACTAAAAATGGTATATACAGTATAGATAAAAAAAATGTCCCATCGCTTATTCGGCCTTCACTCAAACGTTTCGTTCTCAGTCACTTCTTTACCGATTTGGCTCAAATTTTCAGCAAAAATTAACAACATGGTTGGCTAAATATTCTGCAAGTTTGGTGCGAAAATTCCAACGGAAAAATATTTTTTGAACGGAAAAGTGAAAATCATAGTGGTCTTTGTAAATTCAAATTTCCCGCGTAATTACGAAGCTATCGCTTAGATAGTTGCAGGAATGATCGGGCGGACGTTTGGTCATAACATATTCAGACGGCAGCCCTCTGGCTTAAGGCTGCAACTATCTAAGCGATAGCGCCGTATTTACGCGGGAAATTTGAATTTACACAGACCACTATGATTTTCACTTTTCCATTCAAAAAAATTTTTTCCCGTGGAATTTTCGCACCAAACTTGCAGAATATTTAGGCAACCATGTTGTTAATTTTTGCTGAAAATTTGAGCCAAATTGGTAAAGAAGTGACTGAGAACGAAACGTTTGAGTGAAGGCCGAAAAAGCGATGGGACATTTTTTTTATCTATACTGTATATACAGACAAAAGCGATCTTTTGAAGACAATTTTCGCGTTTGAAATTGCAAAAAAGTGGCCCAAAAATTGCGTGCCAGAAACAAAAGTAAAGGAAGGGAATCGTCTGAGGGGTTCGGGTCTGGAGATGCGTACGGTCACTAGCATAGTCGATGGGGGAGCAACCATACATGCAGCTGAGTTTTCGGCTGGGAATTGTTCATGTCCAAAATAGGATTTCAGCACTATGTTGTCCAAAGGGGTTCCAGGGACCTATTTTGGTGACCAAAAGTGGGTTTTAGCGACCTTTTTTGGGCTCAAAACAGGATTTTGATGACTAAAAATCGGGTAAAAATCCTGTCGGAACTGCAAAGAAAGCCTTTAAAACTCTATTTTTGCTATAAAAGGTACAAAAAACCTTACTTTATCCGATAGAATAGAGCTCAATTAGATTCCTGAAACCCTATTTAGAGACTTTCAAACCCTAATTACGGTTCCGGAACCCTCCTTAGGGCCTCTGAAACCCTAATTTTTGATTCCAGGAACTCAAATTTGGGTTTCGGAACCCTATTAGGTCTTCACAAACCCAAGTTAGGGTTCCGGAAAACCCCCCAGAATCCGGCTGAGGGGGTTTTCCGAAGATCTACCCTAGGGCGGACTAAGCCCCCCAAACCCCCTAACTACATGTATAGGGGCAACCCACGTTTACAAGCATACTTATTGAATGTGTACAGTAGATTCTTCTGCTGGCAACTTGAATTACTTTTGATTGGTTGGGGCACGAATACAATGATAAAGTACCAACTACATAGATGTATGCCTACATAGATACCGCAAGTACGTATGGCGTCATAAAGCTTTGATTTGCGTCAACGGACGCCTCTTATCACTACCAAGTTCAGTGATAAGCCGGAGCTTTAGCTTCTTCATTATTTGCAACAGCTCTGCTCCAAGCAGCTGTATGCTAACCGTTACACAAACTGACGCTCAAATTGCTAAGGTATAGATTTGCATAATCTGTTCTCTTCTCTTAATGCATGTTAACGACTTTTCAGAAGCCGGATAACTGCTCCAAAACTATGTCGCGATATTTGGAAGACAAAGCAAAAGTGGTTGATGGACGAATGAGAAGAATTAGTCAAACTGCCTGCGAGTTTATCCTTTATAAGGGCTACAAAACTTCCACTCAACATTGTGAAACTTGTACTGTAAGTCTATTTTGACCTTTTTTGGACAAGCTATAAATAGATATTGATCTTTTACAGACCATTCTACTGGAAGACAAAAAAGGAATCAGTATGTGTGTGGCCTGCGATCAAATTGACTAACTCGACAAAAAATGAAATAAAATTTGTAGACTTGTCTTCCGAGAACCCGTCCGAATCGTGTTTCAGCTTGTCTTTAGGCCAAGGAAAAAAGTGCAAAGCAAAGCAGAAGCCAGAACAACACTCAAATATCGATGATCACAAATAGTTCGGCCTTTAACTCAGTATCACCGGCCTCGGGCCTTTCATGAATTTGCATGTTAGAGTAGGTAATTGCCTTAACCTCAGTGCCTTGAGGGTGCTTTTTGAGGTCGAACGACTCGCCCCACCCTCTAGCCCGGATAGTCCACGTTTCTCGGTCAAAGTCCAGAATTTTGATCACTCTAGCGATAAAGTAGGGCTCAGAGCTGAATGCAAATAGCCATTCATCCAAAAAGTGAAAGAGTAGAGATTCCAGGTCGTCCCCTTGGGCGCAAATGTCATAGGTGTACTCAATCGATACCTGAAACAATACAGGAAAAGAGTATTTTGAACTACAAATAGTCAGACAGTTAACAGAATAAGGTACCGATATGTCGTATAGACCATATATGTAGTAAATAGGGTTATGGGGTTCGCCTAAGCCAGAGTTTCCACCCCAACCGAACCAGACATGGACTAATATTTCGGCAGAGGAGGTGCAAGGTAGAAGTTCAAATCACATTTGTAGGTAGGGCCCTTTATTGAAAGGCTCTAATAAGAGCGCGGAGTGTCCTGAGCTGTCCAACAAACAAACAAATAAACAAACAAACAAAATCATGAGGGGGGAAACCAAAAAGCCGGATATTAACTAAAATAAAGGTTTTGGGCTTATTTTTCGTGCCTGAAAGGGGTCAAAATCCCACAGCCAAGAGAAGCACCTTTTCTTCCGGAGGGGGTTTGGGTCTTAGGGGTCCACCGGGTGAGTTATGAGCCCAATTTCCAGGAAAGGCTAAACCCTAATTTAGCAGCAAAAAAGCTCAAAAATTGGTATTTTTTGGCATAAACTGAAAATGCATGCGCTCAAATATAGCCGGAAATTCGAATCGCATTTTTACAAGCAATTTCACTGTCTAGAAAAATTGTCCAAAAATCGACCATAAAATTACTTCTCAGGTACATTCGGCGGGGGGGGGGGTTTCTGTGTCGGTGGGGAGGTTCGTTACTTGTACTTGTACATACGACGCGTAAAATGTGGAAATAAAAGCAAAGAATAATAAGAAATACCGAATCAATTTCGGTCATGTAGGCAAACATAGAGACGGCGCACTGTTCAAAGGCCTCTGTGAGGTGTTGTCCCCAGGTATGCAGTTGCACATCAGCCGTGTGGTCCAGGTATTCGTACTGAATCGCCGCCACTCCCGGACAGCCCGATACATCGCCTATTACCGGCTGATCGCTCGTATCCGCAGCGCTTTTATTTTGATCAGAACAAAAACAACCTGCCTCTGCTTGTGCCATTTGAAACAGCTAAACAATAGTACAGTCAGGCACTTAACGCCGTTTATGGTACCGACACCATATATGGTACCGGTACCGAGGGTAGTGGTACCATGCACAGTTGTTAGGGTCAAAAATTTAAAAAAAAGACTTTATTTTTAAAAAAAAAAGCTTTTTTTTGAAGGCTCAAAAAAAATTTTTTTTTTAAAAATCAATATGCAAATTAAGGGAAAAAGTGGGGAAATTCACGTACATACATCCAATTTTTTGTAAATTCTTTGGAAGCAGCCAACATTTTGTCCAGCAACCTGCGTAATACTTCTTTTGCATTGAGCCTAACAGCGACTGCGTAAGAAATCCTTCCTTAGGATTCACCTAGAAGTGCCTCTAAAGACAATTTTCGGTGAAATTATGCAGTTACAGGCAGTGTTTAGAGCTGTATTGTCGTTTTCGTACAGGTTTCTCAACTGACTTAAGGTGCAAAAGTGGAAAATTTGTTGTAAGTATCTGTACTAGCATGCTGGACCCATTTAAGACGATTTTCAAAAAAAAAATTTTTTTTTTAAATTTAAAAAAAAAGCAAAAATTTTTGGCCTTCAAAAAAAATTTTTTTTAACAACTGTGGTACCATGGTACCACCACGTTCGGGGCCTGTGGTGGTACCATATATGGTACCGGGACCAATGGCCATGGGTAGGGGTGGTTTGTTCCGGTTTCCTCCTTTCCGGTTTCCTCTTTTCCGGTTTCCTCCTTTCCGTTTTCCTCCTTTCCGGTTTCCTCCTTTCCGTTTTCCTCCTTTCCGTTTTCCTCCTTTCCGTTTTCCTCCTTTCCGGTTTCCTCCCCTCATATTCCGGTTTCCTCCCTTTTAAAATTTTAGCATAATTTGGTGAGCTTTAATCGATATTATTTCAGCCAGCTAGTTTTGCGTCATTTTAAAATTAAATGTCGGGAATTTTAAAATTAAATGGCTAGAAATTTGAACCAGGTGTAAATTGGGTAAGTGTGACCTGCAAAATGTGTGTATCAGGTCTTGCCTATAGAGCGGAATACGTAACTTCAGGCTCAGGACTCCGTTGCCCTCTCATGGTTGCGTAATTACGATCAATTAAATATAAAAAAACAAGTGATTAGCCCGAGGCAACTGCTGTTATGCTAACAAACAATGGGTACTTATGTGGATGCAAACTTGTCACTTGATAGAGGGTCTACTACCATTTTGTCCCTACCAGACCAGTCTATCATTAGTGTGGCGCGCGTGGCCACAGATTGAAATTATTTACACAGTATACTCGTCTGGACACAACCAAAAAATTCTTTGCCAACAGGGTAACAGGTATTTGGAACGCATTGCCTTCTTCAGTGGTAAATTCCTCTTCTGCAAATGCTTTTAAAAGTGAACTATCAGGTCTGAATCTACTTGCATATACTAAGGGTCGGGCATTAGAAGCCGGTCGATCGGCCCAGCCCGTCCTTTGATTCTGATCGGTATCTACTTGACTTTTGTACTGGACCATGTTCATAAGTTTTCTTTCTTTCTTTCTTTCTTTCTTTCTTTCTTTCTTTCTTTCTTTCTTTCTTTCTTTCTTTCTTTCTTTCTTTCTTTCTTTCTTTCTTTCTTTCTTTCTTTCTTTCTTTCTTTCTTTCTTTCTTTCTTTCTTTCTTTCTTTCTTTCTTTCTTTCTTTCTTTCTTTCTTTCTTTCTTTCTTTCTTTCTTTCTTTCTTTCTTTCTTTCTTTCTTTCTTTCTTTCTTTATTTCTTTCTTTCTTTCTTTCTTTCTTTCTTTCTTTCTTTCTTTCTTTCTTTCTTTCTTTCTTTCTTTCTTTCTTTCTTTCTTTCTTTCTTTCTTTCTTTCTTTCTTTCTTTCTTTCTTTCTAGTGTCTTCCTGTCTCCAAGTGCCATATAGATGTGCGAAGTTCGGCCCAGACCGCCTAGTGCAACCGGTCTTAAAAAGTTACCCAACCCACAAGCTCTGGGCCATCTGGCATGGAACCTTCCAGAGTAAACGTGGCGAAAGAGCAGTGTCCTATCGCGGCTATCAATTCTACTACATGATAGATGTAGCTTACACCTTTCCATTTACGAATATATGTAATAATATTTTTCAACCACATAAAAATAACGCTAAGCTTGCTACTGCAATAACATGGATTAAAACAAACCAAATTATGCTAGAATTTTAAAAAGGAGGAAACCGGAATATGAGCGGAGGAAACCGGAAAGGAGGAAAACGGAAAGGAGGAAACCGGAAAAGAGGAAACCGGAAAGGAGGAAACCGGAACACGCCGGGTAGGGGTATCATATGGTGTCGGTATCATAAACGGTGTTAAGTGCCTGACTGTGGTACTTGAATAATGAGAATGACAAGAACTGTTTTACTTTTCTTCGTAATAAATAATTACGAGAGTGCGAACAATACATGAAAAACCCAATACCACATACATGTAACAGGTCATCCGCCGAAAGGGGGGAGGGGGGGTTTGGCGCCGGCCGGAGGGGTCTGAGCCAAAATTTTCGAAGGGAGGGGGTTGGGCACTAAAAAACGCTCAAAAATCGCAATTTTTGGCTAAAAATCGCCAAAAATCGCTAATTTGGACTGAAATACAGCTAAAAAGTGCTGTTTTGCAGGCGATTTTGGAAATTTTTGTGTCTGAAATTGTAAAAAATCGCAAAAATTTGCTCAAAAAATTACTTGCCAGAAAAATCGTAGGGGGGTTGGGAAAATCGTCTAGGGGGAGGGGGATCTGGCCTAAGTCGGGTGGGGGGCAGACCCCTCAGACCCCCTGTTACATATATGCAATACCCAATACCTGAGACCCCCAATAGCCAATCATACACGGGCCGGCTGTGAGGGGGGTTTACCCCCTCCCCGACCCCCTCCTGGAGTGAGAAAAATTTCGCTTATTTAAGGCAAAATAGGCGTTTTCGGACTTTTTGCTGGACCACCCGAGGTCTCCAGACCCCCTCCGGATTTTTCTGGCCCATCTCATCTGAACACAACACTTGCATAGCTGGGCCAAAAATTGCATTTCAGTGAACAAGTGCATTTCAGTTGTGTACGCTGGATTTTTTGCACTGATATTGAAATTTTGAAGAGACCTAGTTGGGCCATCACCGAACCAGGGCGAGAAAAATTTGAAAAAAATAGCCTTTGAGAGCGTTTACAGGCCATTCTAAGTCTAAAATTAGCAAAAATTAACAGTTTTAGTAGTCAGCAATAACTCAAGTTCAATCGGTACATGTAACAGGTCATCCGCTGAAGTGGGGAGGGACTGATTGCGGGTCTGGCGTCGGCAGGGGGGGACGGACTGAGCCCCAATTTTGTGAAGTGGGGTTGAGCACTGAAAACCTTCAAAAACCGCAAAAAATCGCAATTTTTTCGGCTAAAAATCGTCAAAAATCGATAATTTGGGCTCAGACATGGGCTAGCATTTCGGCTGAAGGGTGATAGAATTTTCAATTCCTGAGGGGGTAGGAGCGCCTGCGGGGATGGTAAGCCAAAGAGTCCGATTTTTGGCTAAAATCAAGGTTTTTGGCTTATTTTTCATTAAAATAAGTTAAAATAAGCAATTCTGAGCTCATTCACACCTAATCCAGGCATGTTTTTATCATAATTTTCTGCACAAAATTCTATCAAAAAATTCCTGAAGGGGTAGCGACCGGCTGAGGGGGTAGGTCAGAGCCTGAGGGGGGCGTCGGTAGTTGACAACATCATGAAGTCCACACACCTCGTCCTCTCTTAACATACATGCAACAGGTCCGGGCCGGCGTGGGGGCATGCATGGGCCGGGGGGGGGGTAAGGGGGGCATACCCCTCCCCTCGGCCGGCCATACCCCCCGAGGGCTCCATACCCCATCCGGATTTTTCCGGCCCATGTATGCGTGGGGCGAGGGGTTTTCCGTCGGGTGGGTGTCGAGGGGCCCCAGAGGGGGTTCAAAATTTCAAAAAGCTTCAAAACGCCTGGGAATTGCGTTTTTACATAGCACGTTTTCTCAGTAAGGAGGCTAAAAATTGCTATTTTAAGCTGCCAAATAGAGCTAAAAACAAGCAAAAAACGATAAAAGGGCTTCGAAAAACACAAATCTCTCTTAAATGGTTTATGAGCAAATGGCCCACCTTTAGATCAGCTTACTGCGATCTTTTTCTGTGACTCCCAACGACCGGAAGCACTGCTATTGCAGCCGCCGGCAGGCTTTGAGGAATTGGAGTGTAAGCTGAAGATCATGGAGGGTGCCATAGAGGGCTTGATGGAGGGTGCGGGAGGTTGGATTCCAGAGGGTGGCACGCAGCTGGGCGGTGGCTGGGCAGTGGAGGAGCAGATGAGCCACTGTTTCAACATGACCACAGCTGCAATTGGGGCTTGCTTGTTGGCCGATGCGGTTGAGCCATTGGGCAGTGGGAAACTGGTGAAGACGCAACAGAAGGATGGCGCGGTGTTCCCAGCCGGGCAGTTTGTTGATGGCGTCGGTTTTAACAGGAGCAGGGCGGTGCTGGTAGTAGGGGCGGGCCTGAGGGGAACTGGCCCATTGTTGCACCCAAGCGGCGGTGAGATCTTGCTTGAGCCATCTTTGAAGAATGTGATATGGAAGTGGGGGTTGGTATGGGGGAGCCCTTGAGGATTGGCGGGCAAGTTGGTCGGCGATTTCGTTGCCAGCAATGCCAGTACGTCCAGGGACCCATTTGAAGGTGAGGGAGAGTGGCTTGTTGAAGAGTCTTTCACAGAGTTGCGTGAGGTCTTGGACTGTAATTTGTATGGAGTGGATGAGGTCAGACTGTGAGCGGAGGCTATTGTAAGCAGTCTGGAGGCAGTGGAGGGCACTCAGGCCATCAGTCATGAGTGCAATCTTGTGGATTTGTTGTGATTGGAGAGTACGGTGGCTGAGGGTGAGTCCACGATGGATGGCCTTCAGTTCCAGGTCTGTGGTGCTCCAAAGACCATCAGCAGGTTCGCTGTGGGAATAGTCAGGAAGGTTGGCACTTTGGATGAAGCAGCCAATGCCAGCCTGTTGGGAACTGGGATGCAGAGAGGCATCAGTGTAAATGTGGAGCCATTCAGTTTGAGGGAAGGAGATGGATGGGTCAAATGGTTCGCTGTGGGGAAGCCAGAAGGTCAGGTCAGCAGCATCAAGCTGTAAAGAGTGAATGGGGAGAGGGATGTCAGCAGTGTGGTGGGAGGCAGATTGAATTAAGTTTGAGCGCTGGAGTCGGCGGCGTTTCCTCTTAGGGATGGCTTGGTAGTCAACAATGTGGCGTTTGAGAGAGTGAGAATCAGATTTGCAGAGGGTTTGTTGATATTTCCCGATGACTTTGACATGTCTGCGGAGGGAGAGAGGTGTTGTGTTGCTCTCGATTTCTAGGGTTGCTTGACTCGTGTGGGCAGATACTGTGTGGGCTAAGCGGAGAGCCTTGCCTTGAGCTTGGTGGGAGACAACTGCACGTGTAGAAGGATGCCACACTTCAGCTCCACATTCCAGAACAGGCCGGAGGTAGGATTTATACAGTTGGGTCATGTCAGCAGCTTTGAGTCCCCAGGATGTGCCAGTGAGTTTTTTCAGAACCGCAAGATGCCGCATGGCTTTGCTGACGGTTTTGGTGATGTAGTGTTTCCAGGTCAGCTTGGGGTCAAGGTAGATGGGCGCTGGAGTCGTGGGCAGGGTCTGGTTCTCAAATTGGAGTTGGATGGGGTAGCGAGTAAGGGTGTCTTGGTGACTGAGGCTGAACACAGTGGCCTGGCACTTAACGCTGAGGCTGAGTTTCCAGGAGTGGAGCCAGGCACTGAGCGCAGTTAATGCGCGGTTCATCTCAGCACTGAGGCGAGTAAGATTTGGACCTGTGATAGAGAGGACAACGTCATCAGCATATTTGCCAATGGAGATGGTGTGTGGCAGGGCTTGATCCAAGTCATTGAGGTAGGCTGAGAATAAAATTGGGCTGAAGATGCAGCCTTGGGGGACGCCGATTGTAGAGGGATATGGTCGGGAATAGGTGTTGTTGACCTTGACTTGGAGTGAGCGAGACTGAAGGAAGTCAGTTATCCAGATGAACATTTTTCCACAGACACCAAGGTTGTGGAGTTTGGCAATGAGACCATCATGCCAGACAGAGTCAAAGGTCTGACTGAAGTCAAGGAAAACAGCAAGTGTGTGATGTTTCTTCTGGAATCCAGCTTCAATGGATTGGGTGAGCCGGGTAAGCTGGTCAGTGGTGTTGTGGTGGGGTCGGAATCCAGCTTGTGTAGGATTGAATCGGGGATGGGTTTCAAGCCAGTATTGGAAGCGGCCATGAATGAGTCTTTCAAACCACTTTCCAAGCTGAGAGGCGAGGGCAATGGGGCGGTAAGAAGAAAGTAAGGTTGGGTCTGTGTTGGGTTTTAAAATGGGAACAATTATCACACGTTTCCACTCTTTGGGCATAAGACAGGATTTCCAGAGTCGATTGAAGAGTCTGAGGATGCCTTCGAGGCCTGGTCCTTTCAAGTGAGACAGGTATTCAGGCAAGATTCCATCGGCACCAGGGGCGCATCGGAGAGTGATGGCAGTTTGGGCAGCGATCAGCTCGTTGAGGGAAAAGGGGGCAAAGAAGAGCTGAGAGGGTTTGTTGGGGGTGTGTTTGTTGATGGTACTGACACCTTTGCGGAGATGCTGCACAAGGGCGCGTTGCTGAGCATCAGTGGGAGGGTCATTGAACTTTTGGATCAGATCTGTGTGTTGGTAGAACTTGGCAAAGGCTTTGGCTTGGTCACGCCAGTAGACAAGAGTCTTGTGATTGTGCAGAATGGGAGTGAAGAGAGTGTTTTTCCCAGCAAAAAGATGACGGACTATGCGTTGTACATGACGCGTGGAGAGGCCTTTGGTGGAGAGGGAACGCCAGTGCGTACGGGCGGCAGTCTTGATCTTCCTCTTACAAATGGCGTTCCAGCGATTCTTGATGGTGCGGCTGAGCTGTGTGGGGTGTTGCTGGAATCGGCGTAAGAATTTGCCTCGTTGATTGCACAGGAAAGTGAGCTGGGTTGTCCAAAAGGGCTTGCAATGCTTTTGTTTTCCTCTGGGGATGCTGTCAGTTGCCGCGGCGTGAAATAAGTTGGTGATTTTGGGGAGGAGGTCTCGAAGCTTGGCACGTTCGATGTCCCACTCATCAATTTCCTCACAGCTGAGATTGAACCGATTCCAATTGGCTTTGTGGAAGTTGAAACTGCTCTTGGGTCTCAGGCTGGCATGGTGGAATCGGGGAAGATGGAAAGTGCAAGTGAGACTGGCGTGATCAGAACCGAGCGTGGGTCCCACAGACAGTGACCAAGTGATCGTTTGAGGGAGAGCAGCTAGTATGAGGTCAGGGCGAGTTTGAGTGCCATGGATTCGGTGGGTGAGAGTAGGAAGAATGTCTTCATCAAGGAGGTTTTGGAAAGAGGTGGTTGCAAGCCAGGTGGCTAGTTTCGTGCCATGTGCGTTTTCTGGTGACACGCCTCCTTGGTTCCAATCAGTGTGAAGAGAGTTGAAGTCACCACTGAGGATGCATGGTGTTGGGAACTGCGCAAAGATAGCTGGATCAAACTGGGGGTTTTTGGACGGTGATGGGTTGTAGATGTTGCAGAAGGTGAAACAGCGCTTGCCAACATAAACTTTAATAGGGAGGAGCTCGATGGTGTCACCATGAGGGATTTGAACAGGCAAGGTCTGAGCTTGGAGGGGACGTCGAACCAATGTGGTTAGGCCTGTGCCTAGAGCTCTGGGGGAATGGAAGACGCGGTAGCCAGGAAAGGACAAGGTTTGGTGAGGTAGTAGACGTGATTCTTGAATGTGAACAATGCTGGGCTTGTTCGTGAGGAGGTGCTTGTGTAGCTCTTCAACGTGAGGGGCAAGACCGTTACAATTCCAACTGAATAAGGAGAACATCATAGAAGTGACTGAAAGGAAAATAATTAGCTACAGCAAGAGCGTTCCGGTCGACAAGGAGGCAGCCGAAGCTGCGCCAGATACTAGCCCTATTTCTTCAGAGTTAACGTGAAGAATGTGCCGGGGCTTCAGCACTGTCGAATAAGCATATGAATAGGGAAGATTGGTTTAATTTCTATGTTTGCTGCATTATTTTAAGCTAACAAACGATAAAAAACTGCCTAATTAGTGAGGAAAAGCCTTACGTATTGAATTCATGGTGTTACTTTTCTATTTTTCCGAGCTTTCTGCCAAAGTTAAAGCTCGCGAGCCGAGCTCGAGCGAGCTTGGAGGTTCAGAGTTAACGTGAAGAACGTGCCGGGGCTTCAGCGCTGTCGAATAAGCATATGAATAGGGAAGATTGGTTTAATTTCTCTGTTTGCTGCATTATTTTAAGCTAACAAACGATAAAAAACTGCCTAATTAGTGAGGAAAAGCCTTACGTATTGAATTTATGGTGTTACTTTTCTATTTTTCCGAGTTTTCTGCCAAAGTTAAAGCTCGCGAGCCGAGCTCGAGCGAGCTTGGAGGTGCGCACAAACGAGCTGAAACGAGCTGACCTAAACTGAGCTCACAATCGAGCCGAACCGCGATTTTTAGGCTCGTGAACATCTCTATCGGCTTCCAACGGCTTTTTCAGCGAATTTTTAAGCTAAAAATTAGTGATTTCCGAGTCAGTTTATTAGTGCATACTGGAGCCACTACTAGTACTTGTATTTTTAACCCCGCAAACCCCCAGTAGATGTATGCCTCTTACAGGGTTCATACGGATCAGGGTTTTCCAAATTCCCTGACCTGAGTACTAAAATTCCCTGACTTTACAAATAAACTCATACTAAATGTTTTCAAGCACCTAATTTTGTGATTTCTTTGCATCTGCAAACATAAAATTAGCTTTCAAAAACGGCTTAAAAGGCATTCTTGGCGTAAATTAACAGTAATTAACATGAGAGTTTGACGAGGTGAACCAGGACAAGAAAATTTTGAAAAATTAAACTTCAAAAAATGTATTTTAAAGGTATTGTGAGCATGAAATTAAGAGAAAATAAGTTCAGTAGTTTGAGAAGAGACCTGATTGGGCTGCTTGCTACCCAATCAGGGCGAGAAAATTTTTGAAAAATCCCCAATTTTCACTGATCAGACATGAAATTCCCTGACTTTTCCCAGACCATTTTTAAATTCCCTGTCTTTTCCCTGACCCGTATGGTATGAACCCTGTCTTAGTGACTGGCACCCATAAGCATGGCTAGGACGTGGTCGACCAGTGAAAGAAGGTCAAAACGTCCGAGACGACCACTGATTCGGGGTTGCAAAATGGATCAAGTAGCATACTGGTACTACGGGATTTGGGGGGTTAACCCCCTAGCTGAAAAGGCCAACCTCCGAGACTTGTTAAGGGCGCCCCGACCCAAAAATACAAGTACATACTAGTAGTGGCTCCAGTACTACAAACTGGCTCAGATAATCACTAACTTTTAGCCTAAAACTCGCTTGAAAAGCCTTTGGAAACCGAATTTCGCGTTTCCACTGCTGACATTTAAGAGAAATCGGTGTTTTTGGAGCACTTTCTGTCATTTTTTGCTTGTTTTTAGCTCTAAAACGCTATTTGGCAGCTTAAAATAACAATTTTTAGTGTCTTTACAGGAAAAACGTGCTAAAAACGCATTTCTAGGCGTTTTGGAGCTTTTCGAAATTTAGGACCCCCACCTGAGGAAAACCCCCCTCCCCTACCCCCTCCCACAGGTCGGCCCGGAGCTGTTACATGTATGGACCCCATCGGTTGATGGCCTGTTACATTTTAAAAACCCATTTCCAGGCGTTTTGGAGCTTTTTGAAATTTTGGACCCCCTCTGGGCGAAACCCCCTCGACCCCCCCCCCACATGAGGGAAACCCCCGTCCCCAAGGTCGGCCCGGAGCTGTTACATGTACGTATATCACGTAGGTCTGATCTCTGGGACGTGCATCGGATCGGACAGTTCACTGAATGAAATAAGATTTTTAACAAACGGAGTTAAGTCGGTATTAGACTTTTCTGATTGATTAGCAGAAAAATAGCTGACGCTACTCAGGAAAGCGTCCACTGTAAGCAATTATCACACTGATTCTGCCAGCCTATAGTTAAAATTTAGGAAAAGGCTTTCTGAAGCTAACCATCCATAAAACTTCAAACAATTTTAAAGTCCCCAAAATCAGCAGCATTGGGTATTCCAGTTCAAAGATATTAACAACAGTTGGCAGTCCAAACTGAAGCACAAAAAAGTGCGTATCTTCCAATATATCACCTAGAGCGGTTTCAAAACATTGCGCAAAATCGATAAATGACATGTCAGTGGCGTAAGACCGAAGAAAACAGCGAAGACCAAAACAGAGTTTAAACTATGTTTTACTCCCTGACTCTTGCACACAAACTACACAGGCGTAGAACTAGTCGGCAACTTAGAAAAAAGTACAACTGCCGTCTAAGCAATAACAACAACAAACAATACAGTGACCTGCCGCGTCCAAAAAGTCGACTGAACTTCTTGGAAGGGCTCAGAAGACGAAAGAAACACGACACATTTCACTTGCGCTGTACAGTTCAAAATTTGGTGGCGGTTAATTTGGGTTCAACCTCTATTTACAGAACGGGCCCGGCCGCGAGTGCTGTACACTTTCCTTTCCCGCACGTACATACTACATGTATAAAGCAGCAGTTTTAAATTAACACCTGCAGAGAAGCTTAATTAACTGGCTACACAAAGCTTACATACAGCATGCCAATCAACGATTGCACCCACTCCCCACAGTAAACTAAACGTGACAGGAAAAATGAAAGTAGCGGTAAGTACGGCACCTTATTGTTGGTTTATGCTGACAAACTCAATACTGCTCGCATGTTTAGCTTGCGAGTGCAACAGTCTGGCACTTAACGCCGTTTATGGTACCGACCGACACCATATGGTACCCCTAGTGCTACCCATGGCCATGTGTGCCGGTACCATATACGGTGTCGGTATCATAAACGGCGTTAAGTAGCTAATTGTTATACTCGCAAGCTGAACATGCGAGCAGTACTGAGTTAGTCAGCATAAACCCACAATAAAAAGCTCTACTTATCGCTACTTTCATTTTTTCCTGGCATGCATAGTTTAGTTTACTGGGGACAGAGGGACTATCATTGTTTGTCAGTCTGTGCACACAGATGCAACTATACACAAAGAGACGTGTTATTCTTTTTTCTTCTTCCAACCTTTATCAGGACGGAGATTGATGGTTCAATCCTGATCCATATTCCACATCGGTTCGTCGGTCTCGGCCGACAGACTGAAAGCAACGGTCAAGCTCGGTCGGACCGTTCTATGCTAATTCTCGACAGACACACAGACAGACCTCATGGCGCGGCAGGTGAAAAGGAGAATGCGTTTAAGTCGCTTATTGTAGAAGAAGTAATTGCACGACCAGATACTGCCGTCCTCCGAGAACGGATCGGCCGAATAATCCGGATTGTAGCTGAAAGAACAACACCTTTGCCAGTTGGGTGGCACTGGCAATTCATAGGTGGATGCCTCCAGCCAGGGCTTGGCTACGAAATGCCGAAAGTCAAATTGCCGAATGGGTACGAAATGCTGGGAGCAGCCCGGTCGGCTCCACGCCAGCCAGCCACTCAATTCAGACTTCGGTCGACCGGCAAATGCGGGGCTGAGGGGCGGTTGACACCCCTCAGGCTCTGACCTAACCGCCGCTATCCCCAGGAATTTTTTAAAGACTTTTCTATAGAAAATTATGATAATTTTAGCCAAAAATCGGACTTTATGGCTTACCATCAATCACCTCAACCCTCCGCAGTATACATGTAACAGGGATCTGCCCCCTCATCCGACTTAGGCCAGACCCAGCGAAGACGATTTCCCCCCCCCTCCGATTTGTCTGGCAACTAATTTTTGCAATTTCAAACACAAAAATTGCCAAAACGCCAGTCAAACAGCACTTGTTAGCTGTATTTCAGCCCAAATTAGCGATTTTTTACGATTTTTAACCGTTTTTTAGTGCCCAACCCCCTCCCAAAATTTGGACTCAGACCCTCCGGCCTGCGCAAGACCACTCAACCCCACTTTAGGCGGCTGACCTGTTACATGTATGCAGACATGGGCTAGCATTTCGTGTGAGGGGGTAGGAGCGCCTGAGGGGGGCTGAAGGGGTGGTAAGCCAAAAAGTCCGATTTTTGGCTTACTTTTCATTAAAATACGTTAAAAAAAGCTATTCTGAGCTTATTTACGCCTAATCCAGGCATATTCTTATCATAATTTTCTATACAAAATTCCTCCCAAAAATTCCTGAGGGGGGGTAGGTCAGAGCCTGGGGGCAACCCCCTCAGCCCCCTTTTGCCCATGTCTGCTCCTCAGGGTTTGAAAATTTACCATCTCGTCGACCTAAAAGCTAGTCCATGTCTGGACTAAGTCAGATTCCCTATTTGGTGGGCTAGGTAGGGGTGGTTGCACGTTTCAGTTTCGAAACTTATGCCATAACCATAAAAAACAAACCATTCATCAGCAGACTACAGCCCAACCAAGCACCGAGCTACAGCGGCCCCATCAGGGGCGGGCGGGCGCCTTATAGGAGTCCCTGAGAGAGAGAACAGTCAGCAGGGGGAGGATCCCGGCGTTGTTCCCGCCAATTAAACACCGTAGCTCAGTTACCTGTAGATGTTGCACTCGCGCAACTGGATCTCTTCATCCACAATCTGCCACAACTGCGGCTTAATCCGCCCGAACTGGTCGATCACAGCCGATAACTGCGTGTCCACGGAGCGCACCACCGCCTGTCAATAAAATTTGCATACTACGGTGCAACCGAACGGCCGGCAGTTGCCATACTTGTATGGCACCGGCAATGCTATGACGCCGATACCATGGTACCGTGTGCTGCTTGACAAAGTACCGCGGTATTGATGTCACATCATAGTCGATGCCATACAAGCTGCTTATTGGGGTCCCAATTAGATAGAAAGGCCAAACCTACCTGCTGATCGCCAAGACATTTCATGGACCTCCAACTAACAAATGGGCCGGGGGTACGGAGGACTGCCCACCCCCAAACGACCCCGCTCACCCACCTGAAGCTGACTTTCGTTGCGACTTTGACTACCCCAAACCTATTTTCCCGGTCCATCCATACATGGGCCGGGGGGGGGTAAGGGGGGGTATACCCCTCCCCCTCGGCCGGCCATACCCCCCCTCGGCCGTCCATACCACCCCCTCGGCCTGTTTTTTGGCCTTTTTTCGGGGGGGACCCCCCCCCCCCCCCCGAGGTCTCAACCCCCCCCCCCACCCCCCCTCCGGATTTTTCCGGCCCATGTATGGGTCCATCTATGCTCCAACTAGTACTGCTCCAGTACTAACAAGCAACTGGCTGAGAAACCTCTATTCTTTAGCTCAAAATGTCTTTTGGTAATGAGATTTAGTGCTTCCACAGTGACGCCAATAAAGGGAACAAGCAATATTGAGCTTATGAGTGCAAACAAACAGTAGTATGTCCTATTTATCGGCAGAGATGTATCACAGAGATTTCCAATAAAAAATGAAAAACATTCAACCGAAAGTACTGAATTTCCGAAATTACCTAAAAAAGTTAGACAGTCGAGTTATTTCGAGTGTAATATAGAGTTCTAAATAAATACGAGATATAAACGTGCGACCACGAAAAAGCTAGATTTGGCATTTCTGACACTTTTTAACATATTACAGAAAATTTTCAGCTGACATTTTTTCATAAACAGGAACATATCTTAATCTTATTATCAGTACTCTCATACCAGACATGGGCTAGCATTTCGGCTGAGGGGGGGGGGTAGAATTTTCAATTCCTGACGGGGGGGGGGGGGGGGCTGAGGGGGGGAGGAGCGCCGGAGGGGGGGGTGGGGGGTGGTAAGCCAAAAAGTCCAATTTTTGGCTAAAATCAAGGTTTTGTTGCTTATTTTTCATTAAAATAAGCTAAAATAAGCTATTCTGAGCTCATTTACACCTAATCCAGGCATATTTTTATCATAATTTTCTATACAAAATTCTTCCAAAAAATTCCTGAGGGGGGTAGCGGCCGGCTGAGGGGGGGGTAGGTCAGAGCCTGAGGGGGGGCCAACCCCCCTCAGCCCCCCCTTTGCCCATGTCTGTCTCATACTGTCATGCTTACTTCACTGGGATGAGCAATAATTGTTGGGTACTCAGTAGATCTAACATGTAACAGGCCGGCCGGGGGAGGCTCCAAATTCTAAAACCGCAATGTTGGACTAAAAACGTCAAAAATTGGGCTAAAGCGCTGTTCCACAGGTATTTTAGTGTCTGTAATTCCAAAAAAATTGCTGAAAAAAATTAGTTGCCAGAAAAGCTGAGGGGGCCGGGAAAGTCGTCTCGGGTCTCAATTTACGAGTGCGCTGTAGACGCAAACAACAAGTGCAAGTAAGTACTGACATCGAGACTGTGCTGTCGACAAAAGTCCTCTCCTTTTGCATCGGTAAAGTCGTAGTCAGGAAAACTGGTGTTCAGACAGCCAATCAGATCGAAGAGCATCTTGCGACTGATCGAGTCACACAGGACCGTAGTCTACAAGCCGTTTACTGAGCAGAATTTGCATACTACAGTCAGGCACTTAACTCCGTTTATGGTACCGACACCATAGGGAAGCACTACCTAGGCTAGTACCCCACGATTGGGGCTTGTAAGTGGTACCTTCGCATTGGTACCGGTACTATGGTACCACTCTGTTCAGATTTGGTATATTATGGTACCGGCACCCATGGCCATGGGTAGGGGTACCATATAGTGCCGATACCTATATGGAGCTACAAGCCTAGGCTCCAGTACCATATGGTGTCGCTACCTAAACGGCGTTAAGTGCCTGACTGTACTAAGGACGAGCAAGACTCTAACCGAATCATTGTCCTGATCAGAGCCAGACATACTCCTGGAGCGATGGCGCTCCCTGCTGCTAACTGTGAGAAAGCGGGAGCCGCCGGGAGATAGACCTCCAAAGTTGGGAGCGGCTAGAGGGTCGTCTATGACCGGAGGGGAGAGGGGCTGAGGGTCGTGGGGACTGGTGCCCGGTCCTTCGGCCTGTAGCATTCCCTTCCATAACCGCTTGTCATCCTTCACCATCTTGCAGGAGTAACTCTCTACTCTGCAACAACTGGCTAAGGTTAGAATTCAAGGATCAGATTTTTTCTTCATTTTGTTGTCCACCCCACCCCCCTCCAACTTGGGATCGAACCCCAAAACGACCCATATATGTACTAGGGGGGTTACCCCCTGCTGGAAAGGCCAAACCCCCCTCACCCCCCGAGACAGGTTAAGGGACCCCCCCCCCGACCAAAAAATACAAGTACTAGTAGTGGCTCCAGTATTAACAAACTGGGTCAGAAATCACTAATTTTTAGCCTAAAATTCACTTGAAAAGCCTTTGGAAACCGAATTTGGCGTTTCCACTGCTGAAATTTAAGAAAAATCGCAGTTCTTGGAAGCTCTTTTTTTGCCTTTTTTGCTTGTTTTTAGCTTTAAAACGCTATTTGGCAGCTTAAAATAGCGATTTTTAGCGTTCTTACTGAAAAAACGTGCTAAAAACGCATTTCTAGGCGTTTTGGAGCTTTTCGAAATTTGCGACCCCCCACCTGGGCGAAACTCCCCCCCCCCTCGACCCCCACCTGAGGAAAACCCCCCTACCCCCAGGTCGGCCCGGAGCTGTTACATGTATGAAACGACCCCACCCACCTAAAGCCGACTTTTGTTCCTGACCCCACCCACCACCCCAAACCCATTCCGACCCATGTAATGATCTACCGGTTTGTGCCCAGTTCCGACTTTCCTGAACCTTACCTCTAAGCCTAAGCCTAAACCTGAACCTAAGCCCTAAGTCTACCCTAAGCCTATGCCTGAACCTAAGCCGTAAGCCTGAACCTAACCTCTAAGCTCTAAGTCTACATAGGCCTGAACCTAAGCCCTAAGCCTAAGCCTGAACCTAAGCCCTAAGCTTAAGCCTGAACCTAACCCCTAAGCTCTAAGGCCTAAGCCTGAACCTAAGCCCTAAGCTTAAGCCTGAACCTAACCCCTAAGCTCTAAGCCTAAGCGAACCTAAGCCTACTCATTGAGCATTACGTAGCTACATATTCTTGTATATTTTACCAGAGTCTTGTCTGTATAAAATATAGTGAATGTTATTGTAAAGTCGTAACTGGGAACATCGGAACTGGGAAAGTCGGAACTGGGAAATGTCGGAACTGGGAAAAGTCGGAACTGGGAACATCGGAACTGGGAAAGTCGGAACTGGGAACACGCCGATCTACCTGCCTAGCCTAGGCCGCTCATCGGCAAATCGATCAGATCGGGGACCCAAGCGAGATAATTTTTTGAGCCGCCCCAAACCGAATGTTCTGTGGCGCAATCTTTGAGCCGAACATTTTTGCAATTTCAGGCTCGAAAAATGCTAAGATAGTCTCTGAGAACAGCTAATTATCGCAGTATCTCGGCGCATATTAACTAGTACTTTTCGGCGCTCACAATCCCGTTTTAAAGCTATTTCTTATGCTTTTTAAAAGAATAGAAAATCCATAAATTCCGCTTCGGGGATGGGGTTTGACTGAGAGCCCAAACTCGGGAAATGGGCGGAAGGTCGGGCACTAAAAACGCTCACAAAATCGCAACTTGGGCAGAAAATCGGACGGGGATGCCCGTACATGGGCCGGAAAAATCCGGAGGGGGGTAGGGAGTCTGGAGACCTCGGGGGGGGGGGGGTGTCCCCCCCGAAAAAAGGCCAAAAACGCCTATTTTGCCTTAAACAAGCGAAAATTTCCTCGGGGTGGGGGAGGGGGGTATGGCCGGCCGAGGGGGAAGGGTATACCCCCTTACCATGTATGGGAGCGCCCCGATCGAGGGGTCTGGCCGTAATGTGGATGCCCCCCGTTGCTACATGTGTGCTGAGCAAATGCATAATAATAATAATACCTGGCGTCTAGTCTGCACTCGCCCGTAACCACAGATAAAGCTGAGCTGAGAGCTTCCAGTTTAGAATTTTCAAGAAACTTCATCTCTCCTCTTCAAACTCTAACTCAAACCGGTTTGGACGGCGGTTTCAAAGTTTAAACGTACCAGCAGATCGATAGCACTCGAGTCAGCGGCTGATTCCGCCTAAACCTCGGTCATTTAGTAGTGCATGCGTTCGAAAAAAAATAAATAAAAAAATCGCTGTAACATTGCCTAACTATTTTATTGAAAAAGAGCAAAAAATTAACGATATTGGTTGAATTTAGGTATGCAAATGGTAGGCATTATCTGATATTTTTTGAGAAATGGTATTATTTGGTATTTTTGTGAACCAAATAGTTTAACTAACATAATTACTTGGATTAGTTTGAACTGAACCATACATGTAACAGGGGGGTCTGCCCCCCACCCGACTTAGGACAGACCCCCCCGGATGGGGACCCTCCCCCCCCCCCGAGACGATTTCACCGACCCCCCCCCTCCGATTTTTCTGGCAAGTAAATTTTCGAGCAAATTTTTGCAATTTTTTTACAATTTCACACACAAAAATTGCCAAAATCGCCTGCAAAACAGCACTTTTTAGCTGTATTTCAGCCCAAATTAGCGGTTTTTAGGCCAAAATTGCGATTTTTCTCTAGTTTTGAGCGTTTTTTAGTGCACACCCCCCTCCCCCAAAATTTCGTCTCCTCCACCCCCCCGGCCTGCGCCATCACCCCCCCCCCCAACCACCCCTCCCCCCATAGGCGGATGACCTGTTACATGTATGAACTGAACGTTCCGCTTTTGCCTGAACTTCTTAACCTCGGACGTATACATCGGAGATGCTTCCTTATTTGGCTGGCCTACGCTTAGGCTTCAGGACGCTATAGAGCCTGCTAAAATTCCGGGTAAGGTGTAGCTGGGGGGGAATCAGGGAAGGTCAGAAATTGACTATATATTAATTAATTAACTTTTTTATGACTATGCGACTCCAGAACGTGCCCCATACTGATGCAATGCGTCTCTAGGGGTATTTTTATATTTGAAAAACAGGCCCTCCAGAGCGTGCCTTATACTTATGCGTTTCTAGGGGTACTACTTTTATATTTGGCAAAACAGGCCCCCCTCGGGGGGTGCCCTATGCTGATGTAGTGATCATTAGACCCATGAGGTGAAGGGCTTTCAAATGCTATACAGTCGTGTCTCGTTAATCCGGACAAGTTGGGACCGACGAATTTTGTCCGGATTAGCGAATTTCCGGATTAACGAATCAAAGCTAAAACACTGTTTTTCGGGTCAAAGGCCTAAATGACAGCTTTTTGTTAGTTGCATATCAGATTCTGCAGTTGTACCTCCTAATTAAAAGCCAAAAGCTTATTTCAGCTTATTATAGCTCCTAAAAAGGCAAAAATAATCATATTCTGACCAACCGAAAAGCATTATTCAATTGAAAATTCACACCTGAATTCAAAAATTGCGCATAGATTTTGTCCAAATTAACCAAATCCGGATTAACGAATCACTTTACCATACAAATTTCGAAGTTGGGACCCCAAATCTTCTGTCCGGATTAACGAATCCGGATCCGGATTAACGAGTCATATAACATGGGGGAAAATTGGGACCTGGCCTAATCTTGTCCGGAAGGCGAATATCCTGATTAACGAGGTCCGGATTAACGAGACATGACTGTATTAGATAACCATTTTCAACGATTTTGAAATTTCCAAAAAATAAGCGATAATCGATAAAATAATTAATTATGATGATTAAAAACATAAATTTCTGTTTGGGATCGGTTCCCGATTTCCCCCCAACCCACACCTGATCTAAAATTCCTTTTGCAATAATTAGTGCAGATTAGCTAAACGTGCTAAAGCTTGCATTCGATCAAGAAATCAGAGCCATAATCTTTTTTTGGATTAGTTCAGATTGCTTATGTAATGACTTATTTTGAAAAATAATTGGTATTATTTGGATATATTTATTTGGTTCAGAAAATAGGTACCATTCACTATTTATTTGGTATTTTTATACCTACCGCATCCCTAGTTGAATCCGATTCAAATTGACGCGAAATAATAAAGCTGACTAAGAACAACAATAATAAAACAAACAACAACACCAACAAAACAGATTGACTTTTAACAGTAGCAAATTTTACCCGCCGAGGAGCTACTCGATCCTTCCGCTTTGGCTCAAAACCGTGCTACTCAACATCTTCTTCGCCTTTCTATTTTTACGCTAAAATAACACCACCTTTTTATTTCACCAATCTGTTCAGAAAAAAAGAATAAGGAAGGGAAAAGCGATAGTTCAACTAGGGATGCAAATGGTATCCGGTATTATTTGGTATTTTCTAGGTATTTGGTATTATTTGGTATTTGGTATTTTTTATACCAAATAATACCAAATAGTTTAAATAACTAAACAGTTATCTTTTAAGCGATAAATTCTGCATATTTTGCGACTGTATACCATGTCAGAGCTCTTCTGTTCAGAGTTTTCTCTTTATTTCTAATTTACTAAACGTTTAACAATGCAGATACGCAGAACAAGACGTCTCTTTACCGTTTCCGAGCAACAAAACAATAAAGAATTCTGACCAGTTTAGCTTATAACAAACAACCATTCATGGAAAATTCTCAAAAAATGGGTGGGGCCCCCATGAAACGACGCAAGGCGATTTTGGGGGAAGGGGGTCCGAAAAATCGGGATTTTGGTCGACGTCGTTTATGGACGGCCCCTTTATCGAGACCGAACCTAGACCGCAAACGTCACAACGTGCTTGCCGATTTCCCGAGTAAGTGAAAAACCATCAAATTCTCCTCGTTTTCTTTCTCGGCATGACTAGATTTCTTTTAGATGCAACAAAAACTCTTCCACTGAGGCAAAACTTATAGAGTAAGATTCCAAAGTTTGAACGGGTTAACGAAATAAGCGGTTGTTAAAAACCAAGGAATTGGGCGATTGGCTTTTTGCTTATGGAAACAAAACTATATGATCACTGGAAGAGGCACTGAAGGTTTGGTAAAGATCGCATGATCGGGAGAGGAGGAACGAATGTTTTTTAAAACTCGGTAAGTGTTCAAACTTAGGGACCCGGTGCCTAAGTTTGAACACTAAACGGTTTGATGCCTTGCTCAATGTTTAAACGGGGTTTCAAAGTTTCAACACTTTCTACGTTTAAAAAAAAGCTTAACAAACACGCTGCAACGTTGTTTCGAAAAAACAACCACTTTATAAGCAGATAGCGGCATCAAAACGAAAGAACGTAATCACTAAGCGCCCGACTAATCTTTCATGTGTTCTTCGCGGAAAAACGGGTCGTCCTCGTCGATCTGCTCCTTGTAAAGCCTGTCAGCGCAATCAGAGCAGGTGAAATTTCTGCACTGGACGATTTTGCGACCTTGTTGAACTTTGTTGTCGCATCGCAATAGTACCAGGTCTGGGCAAGAGAAGTGTCATCCCACTCACAGTTACAAGAGTCACAGGTGTTGCTATCACCCTCCTCAGCATCTGATTCGTCAGATGAACTGACCGTGGCAGCTCTAGCTCCAGATTTACGCTTTCTACCATGTAGCTTCTGTTTCTTGGTGGCAGCCGATTCTTCAGCTGATTTCAGCCGACTGCGTGGCTTCAGCTGACGTTAAAATTTCGCCAGACTTAAACTACACTACTATTTGAACTAGAAAGACACTAAAACAAATTTACAAACCAGTTTAGCGTAATATGTCACGTTTGAGCCAAGAAATATGGAAATATAGGGGGTGTTCAAACTTAGGCACCTTAGGTACAATTTCATACAGACGAAGCGGTGCGTTGCAGAAAAAATCTGATGCCACAGATGAAAAGAGCATATATGAAAACCTATTGTCCCGCCGGGTGCCTATGCTGTAACACTTATAGGGAGCTTAGCACAAGACAATTAAAAAATTAGGTGTTCGACTAGTCACCGTTTCAGCTGCTCCTATTCCCTTACAACTGATCTTTGTTACGCAAAAGCAGAGCAGCAAATAGCCAAGACCCCACACCACCTGCCAACCTTGAATCAAGGTTATAGCGCTTACAGAAATGGAGTACGGTGGCCGGGACCTTCCAGTGTTCAAACTTAGGCACCTGTTCAAACATAGGAATCTTACTCTATATTTTTGCTGAAAAAACAAAAAGTATGACTTTTGCGCTCATTCCAAACAGCTAGCGACCTGTTAATCAACTATTTGGAATTATTTGGTATTATTTGGTATAGAAAATACCATCTGGTATTTGGTATTTGGTATTTTTTATACCATTTGCATCCCTAAGTTCAACAAAAAGCGCGGCGAGGCGAGCGGAGGGAGGGAGGGAGAGCAAATATTACTATGTGCACTTTCCTTCGGCGCACGCACGCACCTAATACGTACGTAGGAGTTTTATGGACTAAAAATGCAACTACACAACACACAACACAAGCACACGAGAGGAAGGAACCTCACAATTGTGTAAGCGCGGCACCCCTTGGTTTATTTAAAAAATAATACTATAAACTTTTTGTATGTCGCATTTTCCATGCTATGTAATAGCAGCGTGCGAAGCGCTTACATATTGAAAGGGAAGTGAGGGCTTTACTAGTAAGTCTGGTATACAACACAACAAACACACGCACTCTCAAACGCACGCACACACGCAACCACTCAACAACTTGATAATACAAACACTCCGAATCACGCATTCCTTCATCACTCCCCCTCACGAGTGTCAACTGGGCCGCCGCTGTGCCTGACAATCGGGGAACGAACGAACGAGCGAGAACTGCTTCACCTCTGTTGACTCGGCATCTCCAGTAAGTTGCTCTGCACTGACAGCGTGCTGGTTCGATCTGTTGCGCGCGAAGTTGCGGCCTTTCTCTGCCTTCGCTTGCATCTGTTGACTTGTCATTGGTGAAACAGACTTGCCGTTCCTGGACAGCGAACTCATGTGAATCGCATTAACCGTGCCTTGTAATCGCATTAACCGTAGCTTGTCATCGCATTAACGGTGCCTTGTAACCGCATTAACCGTAGCTTGTCATCCTATTTAACTATCGTAAGACGGTCTGTCTACAAAGATCTCATTAGCACATCGTTAATACGTTAAATGCGTTAAATACGAATCAACCAAAGCCATTCCAGAACGCAGTGCTGACTGTTGTAGCACGGTTAACGTGATCTGCTAATGCGATTGTTGCAGATGGTCTGTAAATGTACATTAGCAGATCTCATTTAACGCATCATCAGTCAGAGGCGCCGCGCCGCATTATCACATCGTTACTATACTACGCTAAATGCGATCTTGTTATGCGATCTGTAACTGTACGTTAAGAGTGGCCTTGTGAGTGGCGTATACTACAGGGGGTAAGGTATTGCGGTGGATGGAGGTAGGTAGAGAAAGACTGTCAAAATATGCGAAACTAGTGAATTAAGTACCAAAACTGTCTATTTTATGCTCAGAATGCCTTTAAAATGCGTTTTTGAAAGCTAAATTTTCAAAATTTTCTCGCCCTGGTCGGGCAGAAGCCGAACCAGGCTTTAAACTACTAAAACTTGTAATTTCTGTTAATTTTAAGCCTAAAATATGTTTTAGACGCGTTTTTGAAGGCAAATTTTGCTAAATTTTCTTACCCCGGTTGGGCAGGGGCCCAACCAGGCACTTTAAAATTTTTACACCCTCTTTCCGAAATCCTGGATACGCCACTGACTGGGAACTGAAAAAGCCGAAATGTTTTTGTTTATTATTAAGTCAAACCTTGAAGTTCGTTAACTTTTCGTGTGAATAGTCGTTTATTGCCAAATTTTTAGCAAAGTAAATGAACAGAGTATCAGTAACAGTAGAATATATCTCGGTGATTTCTGCACAAATTTAAGCAAAACGGTGCAATTTTAACGGTTCTACAATATTCGCTATTATTCGGTTTGAAAAATACGGAATTCGAATTCCACTATAGTCCTTGCCAAAAAAGAGCGGACTGGCGGTTTTTTGCGAATAACTCCTTATGGGTGCATCGGAGCGCTTTTTGCCTCATAACCAAAGTTGTAAAGTTGCTCGAGCTCGGTACTCTGGTGCAACCTAATCTGCGCAACGCGCCATGGTAATGCTAATCTGTGCAACGGAAAAAAATCAGCTTTTACTGTAGTTGGGATGAACGCTAGTTTTTCAGTGGATTATAATCTACAGACCTCGGGGATTTCAAAAATGTATTCATATTTCTTCTAGGTGGAACGGTTCCAGAGTTATACACCATCAAATTTGGCCGAAAATGCTAAAAATGGCCATTTTGGCGATTTTCACTTTTCTGGGGGGCGGGATTGGAATAACTCTGGACCAACTCAGCCGATCAGGCTGAAATTCACATAATTTTA